>JAANSN010001383.1:0-34382 GCA_036850665.1 Dicranocentrus wangi | reverse complement strand
AATTGTTTGTTTCTTCCAGTTTCCCATTTCCTGAGAGTCGGACGGAGATGGGACACGTCATTATTTGGATTGCGACACGCGTTCTGCCTTTACTCATATGGTACTGATACACACACACCTTTTTTATATATAAAATTCATATCTTGATCTCATCCTCTCTTGTCTAAGTGATACTAACCGTGGGAGACAAAAAGCATCTTGCCTAATGGCTGAAACGTGGTCCAATTTTTGTTCCAACAAAATATTTGCCCAACCTGGGTAAATAGCGGCGGAGGTTTAGTTTGTACACCAATCGCCTTTTTGTTGTTTTTCCCCTATGATTCATGATCCGATATCCTTGCAGTATTATGGGCGATGTGACCACGTAAGCAATTTTACCTTTTTTATGTTTTTTTATTCCTTTCACACTTGTCCCTTCGAGTTTGGGAGTTTGTGATGTAATGTGCCATATTACAAGAAATAACAGAATGGCCAACAATTTATTATTAATTTTTTTTGTTTAGTCGCACCAAAAAGTTTTCCAAAGGGAATCACTATACATATATATATGATTTATATAAACCTGCCATCCTTTTTTATTACGCAGGATGCCGATGTGCCCGTATTACGCATAATCGTATAACTTTATCGGTAAGAGGAATGGGAGCTAGAGCAATCATAAAAAACCCAAGTTGGGGAAAAGGTGAGTTTTTCTTCTTTTCTTTTCTTGTATTCCAATATTTACGCTGACACTGCACTTTCCTTCAACTAGAAAATGCACTTTTCCCTTTTATCGAATAACTTTTGCATTTGCACTTTCCCTTTACGCACTCGCTCCTTTTTATTATTTGAATTGAAAACTTTGATCTTTCCCAACTTTCTCTCTTTTTTTTTGTTCCGTGGCATGATAAAAATGCAAAAGGACAGCACACGTGACAAAACTCACAACCAGATAAGGAAAAGGGAAGACAAAACACGTTTTCCTCTTTATATAAAAATTTAAATGCTTTTTGAGTTCCCGTTCGTGTCAAATTTACCAAAATCAGACGATCCATTAAACCCCCATCACCGTCGCCGTCGTGCTGGAGTAGTATAAAGAATAAAAAATGACAAGAAAAGAAGACTTCATGACTCAGGTTTCACTGTTTCTCTCCGGCGCTTCAGGTAAAAGAAAGTCAAATCCTGAGCGGTGGTGGTGGCATCCACTTTATAATCCCAGTCTAAAATGGTGGTTATCGTATTAACGTCACATTTATCGCATATTCTCCATATATGAAATGCCGCTCTTTTCAACTCCCAAACTACTTTAAAACCCTTTTCCTTCTGAGGTAATAAGACTGTCTGTCAAAACCCCTCCAAAATCCTTACACTGTCAGTCAATCCTATTGAGCCGACCCAGTTCCATCCAACTTAGCCACCCCACTACCACCACCACCACCACGCAACGTCTTAAGTATACTCCATAACTTTGAGACACATACTATCCAAGTTCATTAAAGGCTCCATAAAGAATTCATTGTTATACATAATAGGGTCTAGTTGCAAAAGTACTTTGCAAAGTCCTATACGATGATAAAGATAAAGACGTAAGATAAATGGCTTTTACGTTCCTTATGTAATATGGATGCAGGCAGGCAGGGAGGCAGTAAGGCAGGCGGCGCAATGGGAGATGTAGGACTAGGGTTAGTTTTTTTTCTCTCGCTCTCTCTCTCACGAAGGATATGGTAACCACGATAGGGAAATGCATTGCGGTGGCACTAGTGATCATTAGAGTACCTCAAGGTAGTAGTAGTAGTCGCAGCAGCAGCAGTAGTGTAGCAAAAAAAGACTTTTCACTTCCTTCCGCCTCATAATAAATCCCGATTTTTCAGGTACTACTACTATCCTCCCCACTCTTGTTTCCCCGAAAAAAGCCTACTTAACGAGGTGGCAAGTCATGCAGAGCAGCGGTGCACTACTGCACTGCATCCTAAGCTCAACTCTGGCTAATGATACATATACATAAAAAAAATAAAGTCATAAGACAGGATCGAGTTTAAAGGGAAAGGTGTAGTAGTAGGTAGGTATATACTCTATCTTTCAGGATGGCTGCTTTTCTCCTTCTCTCGTCCTTTTTTCTCCGTTCACTATACATTTTAACAACCATGAGAAAAGAATATTGCCTGAGAACTTTTTTTATGTATTCAGTCAGAGAAAGTGTATAGTTGAGCGCAACGTCTTTGTCTGGAGGTATACAACCGTGTTATATATAGATATATAGTACGTATACCTATAGAGAGTTGGTTTTAAAAAAAAAAATGAACTGGATTCGGAATAAGAAAGTTGAGGAATACGGACCAGAAGGGAAATAAAGAAGAAGAGAAAGCGGGATTTATGGCTCACCTGTCTGGTAGTCAATTCCAAACTCATCAAGCTCATTCCCTGCCTCGATCGAGTACAAAATGGGATTTTTCGCATGAGCTACCAGTGCGAGTGCTGTTGAACCCACGGCTGCATCTTCAGGTATCCACGTTTCATACCACTGCTGTTCAAACACGGGTTGCTCCGAGCTCACCACTTTCACCAACACGGTTGTCTCTGTTGTGCACGTTGGCACACCTTGAGAAATAAAATATGAGTGAAAAATTACAATGGGAATAATTTCATGTGGAGAGAGAGAGAGAGAGAAAATATTCATGACATGGAATGGCATCTAACATGACATCATAATTGTAATACAAAACGAGTTCCTGTCGACTCAGGAGCGGAAAAAGTAGAGAAAAAAACTCGCGGAATCCCACATCCATCCTTTACATCAGGGGTGATGTAAAAAAAATTGGGGGAATGAGATGAGCGGACAAAATTAGCAACCGTTATTATTATGAAGGAATGGGGCTACTCTCGAAATGGGGAAATGGATAAAATTCCTTCTTTTTTTAGGTAAAAAAAATGTCAAATGAGAGAGAAAATATTCATGACATGGAATGGCATCTAACATGACATCATAATTGTAATACAAAACGAGTTCCTGTCGACTCAGGAGCGGAAAAAGAAGAGAAAAACACTCGCGGAATCCCACATCCATCCTTTTACATCAGGGGTGATGTAAAAAAAGTGGGGGAATGAGATGAGCGGACAAAATTAGCAACCTTTATTATTATTATGAAGGAATGGTGCTACTACTCTCGTAATGGGGAAAATGGATAAAATTCCTTCTTTTTTTAGGTAAAAAAATGTCAAAACTAGGTCTACCCACCGTTCCAGCCGTAGTAGTCTACAAAGTTTTAAAAGAAATGACACACAAAAAAATAAAGGCATTATGTGCCATACTTTTTGGCACCACACTCTCCTCCACTCCTCATATCATTCCAATTCCACATTATCTCCCCAAATGGGCAACATAACGGAAACTACATGTTTACATTTTATCGCGGTAGAAGCGAGCGAACACGTTATTACAATACAAAAAGAAGGGTCTCTCTCTTCCAGTTTTTATCTTTGCAATATGCCGTCGCGTATTCACCATCCACCACGCTCCCTTCACTCAAATTAACGAGATGACGCCTGCACAAGAAATAAATCATTGGAGCGTGGCAGTCCGTATTTTATAGCGCTTTGCACTTGGATATAATTACGGAACCGACGACACATTCCCGTTCGTGTTTCAACTATATCAACATTTTCTATCAAAACAGGTAAAAACTCCGAGACATGCAAAAGAACTACTTGTGTCACGTTTTCTGGCAACAGTTGCACGTTCCCCACGAACCAAGAAAAATACGTTATAAGAAGGGTGACACTTTCGTTCCAGGCAACAATGACATGGGACTTTTCTTTTTGGCTCGGAACAAGTCACCTTGTCGTAAATATAAAATATACAAAGTCAACAAGGGAGAAACACAGATTTCATTTCTCATGTCGTCCATCATCAAAAAAGAGGGAGCTTGGTTGGTGGAGACTTTCACGTGGTCATTTTTACTCCCCCAAGAAAATATGTATACTCCATCATATTACACACCCGCACCCCCTCCATATAGTGCGTGAATTTGCCAAGTATATAATAACTCACCTCCATCATACGCCTTGATAGTAATCTCGTGATGACCAACACCATCCGGTCTCCGGCGTAGCCGTATGACGCCCGAGTGGCGATCCAAATCGTAAATATCGCCGTGTGGACTACGCACAAGTTCGTAGCGGATCATTGCGTTTTCCCCCTCGTCAGCGTCGTACGCTTTAATCTGTACAGAACAATTCATTTACGCAACGGTTATAATAACGGCAGGCTACAAGAGGTTATAAAACACACACCATTCCATCAGATAAGGTTCAACCAGATTTATCATATTTTGTAACCCGAAAAGTAAAAGCCCTCAAAATGCTCTATAAAAGGTAGGGGATTATAACAAACTGTTTTGTAAATAGTGCTCCCAGTCTCTAATGGTATGCATATTTCCCGATTTTTTGGCACGACTCCCTCACTTTCTTCCCAAGGCGAACCATTATTCATTATCCGAGCGAGTATTTTATTTCTCCTCCTCACATATACACAGTCAGTCCGGGACTGTGTGAGCTCTCCCTTGCATCCACTCCACTCCACTCTCTTCGATTACATTTTCTTTTTTACGCACTGTGTGAGGAAGTTCCCGTCTTGATCCACTTTCATCCTTTAAAACTCGGGAAAGCCGTGTAAAGCTGGGAAATGTGCAGATTTCCAATACGACTACATGCATAGGAAACTGTGTGAAACTCTCTCTCTGCTTTTCCCTACAATTCTCTCTCGTTTTTGGCAAGTATGAAAACTGATATTCAGCTTATGCTAACAGGGAAGAGTTATTGGGCTATGAAACTGTCGCTGAGATCCTTTTACCAATCTGTCCTCTATTTTTTTTGCCAACGACAAAAAAAAACTCGCTTGGTAGTGTTATGTATATCCGTCCGTGTGCTGTGTAGAAGAAGGGATATGAATGACCGTGGATACTTTATTAATCGTTTGATTTTCTACCCCTGCTCAAGGCTAGAAATCCAGGTCAGCGAGCACAGGAATCCCTTCTTGATGAATAGTTATTGCCGTGTAAAGCATTAAAGGGGGAAATTATCGGGGAAAATCTTGATAAACTGCGCATACAACTTTAACGTAAACATTTATCTAGTACCTACACCGCGGCACGGAGCAATGTGAGCAAATCTCTCAACCCCATCCTATTCCGGAGTATCCCTATTCCCTATCCCTGCCTTCATCAAAGCTAACCAACGGCCTGCCACTATGTATCACATCAGTCGGAAAATCTACCACGGTCGACACACTGCATACCTACATTACTTATATCTAACCACAAAAGGCGTATTATGACTATCACGGTATGATGATGATGATGATGATCAGCATCATAGTAGTACTGGTTGGTGAAAACTATTGGTTATTTTCCACCAGGAAAAAAATATACACTCTGAGCAATTTCCTGGTTATATATCCACTGGCTTGGCTGGTGATAATATTCTCGATATTATTACAGAGTGATCATCATACATCAAGAGGATTTTTCTTTAGTAGCAGCTGCCACAACTCGTTGTTACCACCTATCTATCAGTTTCTGGCTGGATACGAGATCCGGATCCAGCGATGGTATGCTATACACTATCTTATTATACACCTACACGAGGACGTGTGTGTTCAAAAGAGAAATGAATGTTATTATGCACTACATATATATATACGCCACAGTAAGTTCTTTTTGTATGATAATACAGTGTGAATATTGTGTGTATACTATGATATTTAAGCTGTGCTCCCGTGTGGTGCTCACAGTTCAACTTTCTCTTTTGCTCCACGAGAAAGGTGAATGCGGTTGTTTTCACATTTTAAAAGGGTTAGTCTATGCAAGTCATATTATCATGGATGGTGTGTGTATTCAAGAATCCAATGTGTATTACAAAAACTTGTTTCATACCTGGATTACAGGATCTCCTGGTTTTGCCTCCATTGAGACTACTGCCACATACGGAAGGTTCATAAATTGTGGAGCCTGAAAAAAAAAGTAAATAAAAATTTAATTTTTTTCTTACTTCAAGTCCCCTTTTCTCTCTTTTCTTTTCTTATTTTTGGAAAGGAATAAAAAATCTCTCGTTTTTTTATCCAGCCTGCAATATAAAAGGAGTATGTACACAGAGAGAGAGAGAGAGAGAGAAAGGGGAATAAAGTAGGTGATCAAGATTACCACCTAGCTAGTAGGTCTGGAAAGTGGCGCGGTTCGTAAATTTTTTAACAATTTAAAACAAGCCAGTAAAAGTTGTTTAAACCGGTGGATAAACTAACATTAACACTTTTTTCAAACAACCACCACAAAAGGGCATCTTGACCGACTTCAATAAACGCAACTTACATTGTCATTCACATCGGCAACTTGAATTGCCACAAAAGCACGAGCCACTCTCGACGGGTCATCTCCGCGAACCTGAAAAACAAGGGAAAAAAAGAATCCAGCTCACATTATTATATATTTTTTTTCTTTTCAAACAAAAAAAAGTTCTCTATCGCGAGCAAAAAAAAAACTAACGTCAGAAGCCATCAGTAGCAAGTATTCGGGCAGTAAAGTAGCATTAAGTAACCTATAAAAAGGAACTAGTTGTTTCAAGATCCCATTTTGTTCATTTCTACCCAATCCCTAAATGCTCTTAACAGCTTTAAGCCATAAAAACTGCGACTGGGAACGAAAAAGTAACGCAATCACAAAATGGCGATAGCATCACTCAGCATATACACAACTTACCATTTTCTCTCTCTACCTCCAAAAAGGCTATACCTTATGTATCACACGTGTATTTATCGATAAGCTTTAGTACCAATCTGGAGAGAAAAAAAATTCTTGCGAACAACAAGATAATACCAAAGTACGTACACCACCGCTCATAACAGAGCATAACCCACAGAGATTTTTTCCTCTTCTCTTCTCTCCATTCAACCAAATCCAGACAAAACTTTTTTTTTCTCAAGAAAACAATGCGGAAGAAAAAAACTTGCCTGTAGCCATCCACCCATTAAGATATATTCCATTTTTTTGCTAGAAGGAGAGATTTTTTTTGCGAGAAAGTAACTTTTCGCCAGGAGCTCAAAGTAATAACCTACATAAAGGCAATGCATGCAAGATGGTGACAGCCGCAAAAAGTTGGAAACTTGGAGGCTTATTTTCAATCCAGAGACCAACATCCCATCACACCCGCCTCCTCCTCTTCTACATGATACACAATACCATTAAACTGCAGTAGAATATCCCACAGGGAGGAGAGACGGAATTCTATATCTGTATCACTTTCCCCGTAAGCCTTTTCTTTCTTTCTTTCCCTAACAAAAATGACACTAGGTTTTTGCACACAAAAAAAAATATGCGTAACTTTTCCGTACTTCATTGTGGATGGGGTAAACTCATAAAATACTAGCTGTTGTCCAGTATATCAAGGATTTAAATCCTCTTTTTGTGACAAATATATCAAGTCTGTTGGTTCTCATCTGCAGAGCCAAAACAAGGCTAACACACCAACGACAACGCAACATTTTTTGTCGCCTTTTCCGCACTTTCCCAACCAGCCCAAAACTCCTACCCTTTTTGCATGAGAACCTTAAAACCCGCCGGGAGATTTTCGGATGCAAGTATAGGACTAGTAGGACCAACCGTGTACGGGCGGCACGGGCGGATACCGCTAAGGAACAAACAAGGACGGTTCTAGATTGCGTAATGTTCCTTTCAAGTCTCCTTTTCTTGTCTCTTTTCCCCCTTTAATCCATTGGGTGCAACGTGGCATAAGAGCATAAAATATAGATATCGCACCACACCAACACCACCACCAAAATACTTGGCAAATGCAAAAGTAACGCAAAGAAGAAGAAGACGAAGAGAAAAAAGTTTCTTGTGGAGAATATATATGTCCGCTTTATGCGTTACAATTCTCCAGCCAATGGTATTATGACCCCTGAAGAGTATTTCCTTACAGATATTCTCTACCACAGGATGCTCCGTAAGGAGACAAGGTAAAAATAAAAGCTTTTCGGACATTCTTACTGTGTTTGTCCCTTCTTATTCTTCATCTCTCGCCAGTTTCCTATTGCCCAGCTGGCTGGATATATATGCCTATATAATGCGCCCTGCGAAACGACCACGGAAGAACATAAAAAAGGAGAAATGAAGTGAGTCAGAAATGAACCGAGTTGAACAGACTTGCGAAATTCTGTTGTCTGTGCAAGTACACACTCACATCCCACATATCCATGCAGCATAGCAGATAAAAAAGTGTACTATCTCAGAGTCCCCACTCGCCAGAGCAGTTGAACAGAGCAGAGGAGGAAAAGTATTATATAAAAAAAGTCGGGGATCCTTATGGCAAAGTCAGTGTACGAGCGGCTCATGGTCATAATTCATTGCGTAAAAGGGGAAGCTCAATGTGAAGAATGAGATTTAGCTCTTAAGCAGAATGAACTGCTTTTCTCTCCATTACTGGTGCTGTTTGGAGGGAAAAAATGAGAATCTTTCTTTAGTTTTCTTCCAAATTCTAATAAAGTCGGAGGAGAATCGAATCCTAGTCCGAAATTCTTTTAACATTGAAAAGAAGGAGGAGGAGAATGGAACACACACACACAAACTCAAAATCTCAACGCTCCGTTTGCTCCAAGAATAAAAAAGAACTGGGATTGAGGAAAAAAAATTCCTAATGTGAAATGCATTATTACCGTTGACTGATTCCCATTCCCTATTGACTTACACACATTAATCGTATATATCACAAAAAGTGGGGATGGTGGTGGTGCTCGTGGTGGGGCAACACACATAAAATTAGAAATAAAAGGGGAGAAAAAAAGT
The DNA here is from genome assembly GCA_036850665.1 of Dicranocentrus wangi. NCBI lineage: Eukaryota > Metazoa > Arthropoda > Collembola > Entomobryomorpha > Entomobryidae > Dicranocentrus > Dicranocentrus wangi. Next base: position 25,572 of record JAANSN010001383.1, on the reverse strand, counting down.
GATGGCGGAGCGTAATGCATTTTCTTCTATAACAACTTTCTATAGCTTTTTTTTTGCTTTTTTGCTTACCTCAACGAGCAAATTGTGCGTAGGCTCCTCTTCCCGATCTAATTTCTTTCCTGTTGTAAAGATTACGCCCGACGTGCGTTTAATTCCAAAGTGGAGGTTTGGGTTGAGAATGGTAAAGCGGAGCCTTTCATTCATGTGCGCCCCCACTACCGTCAGCGACATGATGTTAACGCTTTTTGTCGAGTTTTCAATGACAGAGCCGTGGAAAGTGGAATTCCTAAAGGTAAAGTCGGGATTTTTGACCAACTGTCTCACATGAACAGTAATTGTGGCTAGAGACCAGAACCGACCATCCGTGACGGCAACTTCGAGCACATGCTTGGACCCTGTAAATCCATCCGCCTTTCCTATCCGGATTTCTCCGGTGCGCTTCCCAATCTTGAAAAATTCTTGAGCATTTGCTCGCGTTATGTTAAAGTCAAGAGGATCACCGTCAGCGTCGGTGGCTTGCACTTGATGAATTAGCACGCCTGGTGCTGTTGGGAGAATCATTTCCACTCGAGCACTTTGCACTACAGGTTTCTTCATGTTGACATTTTCCACGGTGACGTTGACGGTTGCAACCGTTGGAGAAATTAGACCGCCACCGTCTGTCGCCTTTACGTGGAAAATGTAGCTGGATCGTTTCTCGTAGTCCAGGGATGTGACAAGGAGAAGGGCACCCGTTGACGGGTCAATATGGAACACTTTTCGCATGTCGTCGTCCTCCACGATGGAATATGTTATTACAGCGTTGAGACCCACGTCGGAGTCGGAGGATTCTAGTACGAGGGGTCGCTTCTCGTCAAGGTCGGATCCTTCTGGACGTTTACGGACTAGAGTGCCAAGGGGCGCATCTTCCCGAATTATCCCTTCATAGTAGAGACGGGTGAACTGGGGCTGTAAGGAAGTGAGGGACATGTAAGCCTTTAGTTGTTGAAGGGATGGAACATGTGGCAGGACAAGCTATTTACTAAACGCTTAATTTTCCATACTCTTACCTTGTGATCATTGACGTCAATGATGTCCACAACGACACGACATGTTGCAGTTGCACCTCGCTATTTAAATTATCAAATGCCCGATTGTGATTTTGCGAAATAGATTGGTACCCTTCACGTTCGTATGTTTGTATAAAATATAAATTTTACCGAGTTGGTTGCTTTCACAAACACCTCATGACTGGCCTTGGTCTCCCGATCCAGAATCCCCCTCCCCTTCCCCACGAGTATAACCCCGGTGGTCGGGTCAATCCAGAACATGTGATTTCGATTATCCTCAATCTCGAAACTGACCGCTTTCGAGTTTGCTGCTCGTACCGTGGTCACATACGTGCCAGGTGGGGAATTCTCTTTAACACGAACCCTCATCATTTTCGAGCTGGAAAAGGGGGAATTTCTCGAGGCCAACGTGCCATCACCTGAACACCTCAAAGCCACCACTTCCTCATCGGATGCCAACGTGACTAAAATATTGAGATTTGTTGTGGCACTCAAAGGTTGCGGTTTGCCGTGATCGCTCGCCTGAATCGTGAGCTGGTACTCAACCGACGTTTCCCCAAAGGGGATTGCTAAAGGTCGATCAAGTTGCAACCAACCGGTATCCTTATCTATTCCAAAGGTTGCGCCAATATTGCCAAACGTTATGGCGTAAGATAACCGCCCGTTCTCACCTGAGTCCATGTCAAAAGCTTCAATCTGGAAAAAAGAAATATATATAGCCCTTTTGTATAAAATGCATATCATGATGCTGATGGTGATGGTGAAATGGCGAGGCACATACAAAATCAAATAAAACCTTTGTAACCCACATATTCTTTTATCAAATTCTATTCACATCCACTCAATCCCTTTTCATTGTATTTGATCGGAAAATGAATTCAAGCGAAAAGACGGATGTAACCTGTTCCAATTTAAATTGATAGCGAGCCATATTGTGCTTGCTATACATACACCTTCCAGCCAGACAGACTTGCAACATTTTTTTTTAACCCAACTTTTGCTTCCACACTTTCGCTCGAATTTCTTCTCTCCCTTCTTAAAACTCAAGAGGTCACTTTGACTCCTTGACATCCCGTCCATCGTCATATATCATCGTCCGAAGCTCCTTTCTCATTGTCCAGCTTAAAATTTCAAAGGAGTCGAGTCGAGTCCAACAGCTTCTCCCATTTTGCAAGAATTCTCATTCAATACACAAAAAGTGGCACACAACAGCTCCCGTTTTTTTTTCTTCTTTTTGCAAAAACATTTTTCTCTCCTTTTAAACCCTCCTATACTGTGACAAGGTATCCGTCTCTCTCTCTGCCCACACACACGCATTTATATGCTGTTTCCCCTTTTTCTAAAAACATTCAAAGCTTTTTTTTTCTTCCTTCACAAAACCATTTCCAACGGTTCGCATTTATTGGCTTTCTTTCTCCTGGTCAAACTCGCTCCGAAATCTTGTTGGTTTTGGGTATTTCCAAAGAAGAAGGAGAAAAAAAGTGATGGGGCAAGGATAGCATCCGGTTTCTGTTTTTTCCCTATAATGCTTCACATCACACAGTCCCACTCGGTGAAGCAATCCGATGGAATACCTACTCTTCTTTTTTTCCATGGAACAAAAACCTAGATTTTCCCTTTTAACTTCCTTACCCAATTTCTTTTTTTTCTTCTTCTTTTTCTACCGAATGTTACACACACACTACACGCGTGTGTGCTACAAACATCCTTACAGCCTCACTACCTTTTTTGCAAACTTATATTATATAATATTTGGGTATAACATTATTTTCCTGACCGGAATACTTTTTTTCCTTGAGGCTCTTTTGAGAAGTCGTAAAAAAGAGAGGAAAAGTGGCTTCCCCCTTTTTTCTATATAATACGGTCATCCAAGGGTAAGTATAAAACATAATAGATTTTATTTTATTACACACAGCTTCTTGCAGAAAAGGAAAATGTCTGATAACACATTCTCGGGGAGAGAAAAAAACCTATGAAACCATTCAGTTTCTTCTCACAGTCAGATACACTTGAGGAGAAAGGTAGGTAAAAGGCTGTGGTAGTAGTCCCATGTAATATACATATTTATATTGTGTACAATAGATTTCTGGAGGAAAATTCCACGTAAAATCAAAGGATTGTGTGAGAGAGAGGAGTTGTGGGTGCCTGCTGTTTCTCACTGAATGGTCCGGAGCCCCCATCACATCACATTTTGTAGAGAGAAATGAAAGAAAAACACTTTTCTAGGGCGAACCAAGACCCATTTTAACTTTCATCTTTTGCTCTGTTTACTCCTGAAAGGGTCTGATCATCTGACAACCAACCAAACAGAGTCCCTCTGACCGTTTCTTTTTTTTTCTTCTTCTCTTCATATCTCTAACCTAAATTGAATATATATACATTTTTTTAGTCCCATATCCAGTCAAGGAAGGAGAAGGAGTGAATATTGCTCAAGAAAACAATCCCGTTTTTTCCGCTTCCTCACTTTTCCCGGATTGTTTTCCCTCAAAATGTGTATACATGGTTTAAAAGAGGAAGAAAGAAAAAAAATGTCATTTCTGATAGTGGAGGAGGAGGAGAGTTGACGTTGCCGCTGCTCCCACTTGCATACAGTTTTTTCTCTCAAATTTCGTGTACCCATCCACTCGATTCCGGGTCTGATAAATTGCAGCGACCGACCGGACGAGATATGGTCCAGACTTTATCATTTCAGTTTCAGAATTCAATAATATTATGGATCCTTCCGGTGTCCGTTTTGTATTCATATTCGGCACGGACGGCTACTTGTGTGTTATTGGAGTTTTTCTTCCCAGTTTTATTGCTTTTACCTTTCTCCGCGATGCATTTCATTTTGTAGCCATCATGCGAAAAAAGGTAACAAATGGGAAAACATTGAATGATCATTGACTACATTGGGGAAATGGGATCTTTGTCTTTCATTTTGTTTCTGGAGCTGGGCTCCTTTTGCACTTTTGGAACCTTTATGGATACATTTTTTCTTCTTCTTCTTCGACTTCTTCTTTGCCGAGGGGAAACATGAATGGATCTGATTGGTAGCAATGATCAGTAATGGCTTTAAAAGTTGGTAATAATAGTAAAACACAGGAGAATGGATAAAAGCCGGTCTCAAATCATATTATATTATGGATATCCCCCGAGCCGGAACCTCAATAAAAAGTTTTTTTTTTCAACCTGAAATGCCAGCGAATGCACTTTTGTGTCGTCTTGTATCTTATTTTTTCTTGGAAGAATTTTAATCAGATTTTGGAGTTCTACGTTGTACGCCCGTACGTACGTACGACCCCCTTTATTTTCTGCCGTTCTTTGTAATTGTGTCGTAAAAGTGGATGTGATGTGATGTGTGGGCGAAAAGAAACACAACTATCAATTACCTTCCAGCAGACAAAAGAAGAAAGTCAACCTGAGAGCGAGCGCCGGAGCGGAGACAAGACACAAACAGTGAGTATAACAAAGGGATCTATGCATACACAATGGAACCAATAAATATAAATGAAAATAAATTCCCTTTCCTTCATTTCCAGTACTGACATGATGGCACTACACTGAATTTCGGAGACGTAGTGAATCAAGTTGATTCATGAAGGGAAACAGAGAGTTACCTATAAGACACAAACAGTGAGTATAACAAAGGGATCTATGCATACACAATGGAACCAATAAATATAAATGAAAATAAATTCCCTTTCCTTCATTTCCAGCACTGACATGATGGCACTACACTGAATTTCGGAGACGTAGTGAATCAAGTTGATTCATGAAGGGAAACAGAGAGTTACCTACAGCTACGTTCACGACAAACGTGGCGTGGGAGAATCGATGCCAATTGTGTTCAAACTTCATCACAAGTTGGACAACTGTTTTGTTTCGCAACGCAAAACAGGCGAAGCGAGAGAAATTGGCTGTATTTTTACCTACAGCTACGTGGCGTGGGAGAATCGATGCCAATTGTGTTCAAACTTCATCACAAGTTGGACAACTGTTTTGTTTCGCAACGCAAAACAGGCGAAGCGAGAGAAATTGGCTGTATTATTTTGTGGAACGCAGCAACAAATCACAAAAGTGGGCATTGACAATGTTGCAAGATGTTGTTGCAGAATCTCGCAATTAGTGTCACAAATGAAGGTCGGCAAAAGCATTCCGTCATTCGTTTAGCGCAAGTATTATTCATCTAGTCAATTACTTATGTATCAACTGGGATTTATGAATATCCTTTGTATTACGTTGCAAATACTTTATTTTCATAATCGTTTAACGTCACTATTAGCTGACGGGAACGAGGCTCTTTTGCTTATTATTATATACACCTAATTTATTATACACTACGGGTTGATTTATTTCTTCAGTTTATATTTACTTTCTCCATTAGCATGAATATACTGTAGTTGCGATGAACAGGTGGCCGCAGCAATATATTCTCTCTGCAAAAACCCATTAGATTATACAGAGCTACTGCTGCCAACGAACCGACCTTAAAAATACAATTTACTTCGTCTCCGCGCGCCGGCTCATATACCTACACACATTTTATTTTCTACAGATCAAATAGAAATAAATTACTGGGCTAGACAACTCTCTCTACATACATTTCATCTCCCATATAAAGTCTGCAAGTAGTAAACAACAAGCATTTCCCTCTCTCTCTCTCTCTGCGATTTCTCTTTTTCATGGGTAAACTTTTTTCCAAAAATTATCCTCCACAGGAGAGTAAAAGCGTTGTTAGCTTCACTCGACAACAACAAATCATCAGCGAATATGCCCATCCACACACGCGTCGAGTAATAAAAGTAAATTGAAATTGAAACGAATGCTTTATTGATAGGGGAAAAAGTGTCTGGAAATCTAAGAGACAGTCAGTAGTAAGTAGTCTTTTTCGGGAATTGGGCTCCACTACTACCATCCCAGCCCAAAACTGTGTGTGTGTGTCTTATTCGTGTCCTATATATACTTTTCAAGAGGTTTTGGGCCTAGATTTTTCCAAGATTTCTTTCTCTGTTTTTTACAGTTTAGCATGTATACCGACCTAAAATGGTCATGAAGTAGCACAAGAATACTAGAATCTGACAAGTTGAGTTGGAGCTATATCCAACCCAACTTTTTTCCCGAGAAATGCATACAAGTTTCCCTTTCAGCTATCAAGTGGCTATAATGTAGATAGGTACATATATATGCAAGGCAATAAAAAAAGGGAAAGTATGTGGTGGAAAAAGAGAGGTTTCTATATCTGGGCTATATATAAGACGTAGTGGTAGTATCACACTCTGCCCGCTATTATCTGACTTAAACTACATTAAAAGGGAAAGGAGTTGAGTTGGGTGGTGGTGGTGGTATAGATATAAGGACTGTAAAAGGGATTCCATTTGCAATTCACTCAAAATATGAGAAGTAAATACTAGTAAATCCCTGAAGACAAAGGCGCCTCTCAGCCGTGTCGTGGTATCGTGGTTTGTTAGCTGAGCTGAAAAGTAAGCTCTGGAGGAGGGCAGGGTCGAACCAAGAGTTTTAGGAGGCAAAAAAAGTATCAAGAAGATATACATATACCTACATATATATGATGTGTATTTTTCTTAGGGAAAAGTGTATCCTTGTTTTTTTTGTTATTGTTGCTTTAGTCTCCGTTTCCTCCACTGCTTTTTATATACATTTCAGCTTACACTCTTTCATCCTCTAAAGTAAAGTTTGCTTGAGAAAAGCGTTTTGAAACAATAAGTAGGAAAGTTAAATTAAATACCAGTCTGGAAGGATGACAGCTCAAGAATTTCAAGGGGGATGGGAAAGAAAAAAATTTTTTTTCACAAAATTTTTGAAATACTGATGCTACCCACGAGTGGTTAGGCATTCATACAGTCGGCCCGTCGGGTCGTGTCTACAGTACACCTTGGCTTCAATAGAAACCGGGGGGTTTTTTATTTATAAAATAGGGATATATATTATGGGTATCCCGTAAACAAGCGTGTATCCTCTGAGGTGTGCTTCCCAACACGGGAAACGTGTTGGATATCAATCCGGCTCGGAAGGGGTTTTTTACTACAGTAAATAAAAAAATCGTAATGGGGGAAAAGGTTATAAACTTTGTTTTCGAGTTGTGACCAACTAATAAAACTTTTTATGAGGCTCTATTTTTAGGAATTTAAAGCCCGAGGTGGAGAGAGTTCTCCAGTTCAACTTTAACCGTGTGAGTAATTTTTGGTGCCGAGGTCACTCCTGGGATGAGTGGAACGGATTCCAAGTCAAGTTGCTAAATTAAAAGGTATCTCAAAAAAAAACATGTTTGACGTGTCTAAATGGAATGGGTATGGGCATGTTTTGACAAACACTCCAAATTTTCAGGACAAATCGGAAATTAAAAGCCTTCAACATTCATTCCCCGATCAAATACAATTTATTATGCTGCTGTGGTATTTTACCTTGAGTTTCTATTCTGAAATGAAAGGGAAATGTGTGGATGGGGATTGGATGAAAGACAAGAGAGTCGACATCGACTAGACTTACCTGTGAAATAAGTGATCCCACTGCAGTCGTTTCCGGAATCCTCAATTCCGTCGCGGAATACCTCCAGTCAGGTGCATGATCATTGGAATCCTCGATGGTGATCGTCAGTCTGGTGAACATGTAAAAGTGAATGGGATCCCGGGCTTTGACTGTGAGCACATGCCTGGCTAAACTTTCCCTGTCGATGAGAGCCGGTCTGGAGATACTCACTTGACCAGAGAGTGTGTCAATACTGAAGATTTCAAGTGATCTGGAATCCTCAGCGTTATGAAAGCCATAGAGGATCGTCCCCACGGAGCTCGTCGTTCCTGGGCTTGTTGACTTTGTCCAATTATGATTAGCTGTGGAGTAGTCATCTTGAGGGAGCACGCGGAGAGTTGTCACTGGAGTGAAATCGGATACTAGCTCGGGGATGATCCCGGTGTAATTTGACTTTTCCCAGATCAAAGACGAGGCTCGCTCACTTTCAATCACTTTGACGAGCAGCTAGATGGATTTCAAAGAGAAAGTAGGAAAAGTTAGACCTTTTGTGATACGTGTGGTGGGATAGATAGTTTATAGGTAGTAGTGGGTATATAGTCGCGCGAGCTGGAGGGGTGGTGGTTACTTGCTATACATACAAACACAAGTTTGCATTTTACATTTTTTATTTGCTCGCTATACCTACATCACACGTGATAGAGGTGTTTCAAAGGTAAACCAAAATTTGCATTTTGGAATGAAGGATGTGTTATGTAAGCCATGTCACATATTATTATGTACGTTACGTAAAAAAATTCCAATTGCAAAGAACCACGCGGTTGTGGCGTGCGTGGTGGTGCCCTGCTGTCTTTTTTTTTAATTTCCTCTTTGGTTGACTTTCCAACTTTCAGTTGTAAAGGCCCCACCAACTTTACTTGGTCAGGGTGTATTCCCTTTCCCTCGAACGAAAAGCATCAATTAGTCACACGTACTCGTTTCAACTTGCATAATATATGTACCTATATGTGCTTATGAAGCTAACATCATGGCTCGTGATGAAGTTGTGTGAGGAGAAGTGTTTTTCCAAGCGCAGAGTAAGTACACTAGTACCGCTGCTCCTCCTGCATGATTCACACTAATTTCCCCGACGTAAATGTATGCGTAAGAGGGAATCTGCTTGAAAAAGTGATTACTTTGCGGCAAATGGGGAGATAAAAGCAGAGCCCCAAAAGGTGGATACATTTTCTTGGAATTGATAAATTGGAAAATGTTTCCGTTGTGTTGTTATTGTGTTTCTAAATAGGAGCCCCAACCCCATTACGTGCATACTTAATACCTACATAAAGAGGGCGTTATATTTTGCATAAAGTAGGTAGTAGTAGGTGGGTAGCGGAATTTTCCACCCAAAAATCCATCCAGAGATGTCTTAATTACATACATAAATACAAAAAACATCATAACATGCATCCCGTTTTTGGGGCGAAACCCACTCAACCCAAATCCCTTTTAAATAAAACGGAGCTGACTGACTTGAGTGAGCCACTCGAGTCTTCAGTGACACATTTGCGGTGTGACTGACACGACTCAATTTTTCTCTCGACATTTTAATGTACTATAATTACGGGATGGGAGAGAGAGGTGCCCAACTAGAAAAGCGAGTTTTGTGGTTTTTTCCGATGGATGTGGTAGCAGCAAAGTAGTAGTAGTAGTAGTAGTAGTGGGACAAGGTTTTGTATCATTTTACGGATAAATTGTATACTCTGTTGTGACACATCCCAGAGAATGGAGCGCATGCACGCATACATCACATCAATCTGGAGAAAATATACATAACTCGTGTCACCCTCCTCCTGATGTAATGCATCACAGAGGAAAAACAAGACGGTTACAAAAACCCATTTATATTTGTAGTCTCATTTCACGTGAGGTTGTTCGCTGAAAAAAAAATAACCTCAAAAACAGATGATGAGATTTTAGCTCGCTCTCCATCCAGCTTTCATCTTGCTCCCTCTCCTCATCCCGTTATTTACTGGGCGAAAACTAGAGCTGGGATATATATGGGGGGGGGAGAAAACACAGAGCGGGGCATACATCCTGTCTGTGTCACATAACGAATTGGAGATAAGTGAAAGTAATGCATAATTCTGGAGACCATAATGTCCCCAATCTGTAGCAAAATACGACTTCATCGGAGATATACTCCGGGTTACTCTGGAATGCAATTAGGACACTCGAGAAAGAGCCTTTCGGCATGGATTGCACTTGTGAATCTCCTCATAAGATTTTCTCGGGAAAACACACACACACAAGTCCTTCGAGTCTATATATACGCTGTCTCACGGAAAATATGGAACTCGCACTATATGAACGATATAAACTTATGTATGTAGGTACGTACGTACGTACGTGGGTTGTATGGAACAAAGTTAACTGAATTAATCCTCGTCGTACTCTCTCGCCTTCACTTAAATCTCATCTGCCCCTTCATCTTCTTATATGATGGTTGGCTTCTCTCTCTCTGTGTACGGTTGCATAAATCCCGACATAAATTACGAAAGTGCCATACAAACCACTATACCACTTCCATTTAATGCTTTACACACTTACACGCTGCTACTTCTTCAAAATCCTCGGGACTCGGGATAAGGATATAAAGTATGTACATCCTGTGTACTCTACTACTACTACTACTACTGCGGGATTCCCTTATAAAACTGGAGAAACCCGACACCATGAATATAGTCATAATTTAAAGAGAAAACTTGTCACAGAGAAAATGGAAGAAAATATAATATCTATATAGCTCTTGCTTGCTACACGCTTATAGAGATTCATGTGGAGAGGGGCTCTTGAGTGAGTGTAACTAGTTCAAAATCCGTGTACGTCCTACGTGATGTTCCCGGTCTACATAAGGGCATGAGACTTTTTTTCTGATTTACTTGTCTCACCCTTTCCCTCCCTTCCCTTCATTACCACTGTATTACTGTATTACTTTCTAGATTTTTGTCGTTATGCCTTTTGTAAACCTTCATGAAGACTTTTTTCGCGAGGGGTGTATTACAAGGGACAAAAAATGTTTTTTGAGGGAATAGTACCACCGTGTAGACTGCGCTAACACATTCTTGAGTTAAAATCCATTAATAGTGACGAAGGGGCTGAATGGCTGGGAGACGTAATTTCAAACGGAGATAATATACATGAAACAAAGTTTGACTTGGGCTACTTTGAACGTCTCTGAATGTGTAACCAACACCAGTTCAAATCAATAGCCTATGGTAGACATAAACAATTAAGGATGGTACATTTATAGACTACCACTTAGATACATACAATATATTCTATATTAATGTTGGACATTTTATGACCTACGTATATGCCAGTATGCCGTGGTATTTATATGTATTATTCCGTCGCTTAAGTTAACCATTTATTATGCATGCATATCTGATTTCATGTACCGTTCATTACAGGTTTTGCTTACCTGAGTAAATACAACGTTATAGCCATCACTAACGCTGATGTTCAACCGAAACTCCTTCGCAACAGGGATTGGCCTCGCCAAAATCAATTTCTCCGATTCCGGCCACATATTAAAGTAGAGATCAGGGTCACCGGACACAATCTCAAACCACAAATCATCCCCATCCGGATCCTCTGCATCAATCGTTTCCACCGTGTAGCCAGCCCTCTCCTTGGTGGTTAATGAAACCACATGATTTTTCGCAGCCAAAAGTATTTTGGGTTGCTCGGAAGGGCCGCGATTTATACTCTTGACACGCAACACCAGTTCCGTCTCAGCAACCAACGGGGTCGGAAGTCCGCCATCACTTGCCTCAATAAGAAACTTGAGTACCGTTTCAGATCGGAGGCTACTCGCCGTCGTGAAAATCTCTCCGGTGACGGGATGAATAGAGAATGTTTCATCAGCAGCGGCAATTTCCGGGTTTGCCCTGTACTTGAGTCGGTAGCGGATCGTGCCGTTTTCCCCAGCATCCCCGTCGTGGGCCACAACCCTATATATTTTCTTCCAGCTTCCTCCCTCCGCCATATTAGTTAGCTCATCAGGCACACCTGGACGACCTCCATCCACTTCGAGAACCATCCAATCACTCCATTTTGAAAGCTCTTCGTCCTCATCCTCCTCCTCATCTTCGGATGACTCTTCCAGCGAATTCTCTTCACCCAAAATCTCCGGCTCGTCCCTTTGAAGCTCGCCATTCAACTCGGGGATGTAGTGGATCCCCCTCGTGTGGAGGAATTTGGGCCTTTGATCATTCTCGTCTAAAAGCTTGACAATCACTTGACTAGTCGAGTTCAGCGGGGGCACCCCCGAGTCTGTCACTATCACATCGAATATATGAACACTTTGCTTTTCCCTGTCGAGTGGAAACTCCGTCGTAAAGATTTCCCCACTTTCTGGATGAATTTCAAAGTAGGGAGTGGACGTTTTGAGTGAAAAATGGAGCTTTCCAAGTCCCGGATCACAGTCAAATGCCTCCAACTGGATGAGTATGGAGGAGGCTGGGATGTTCTCTGAGATTTCTATTGTATAACTTGGCAGTGTTGTCAGGGGGTGACATTCATTTACATCCAGGATCTTCACGAAGCATTCAAGCCGTGCCAACACCTTCCCACTGGAGACACTTTTCGCAACCACGCTGAGCCAGTGGGAGGGATGAGTTTCGTGATCTAAATTATGTGCGGTGCGGATCACACCTTGATTGTCTATTGTGAAAAAGGATCTGGACTCTCCTTCCAGGAAGAGAATGAGACCACCCGACAAGTGAAACGGGGCGTCGGACGGGACCAAACTCACTCTCGTGACTATTGTTCCAATAGGAGCGCTCTCGGAAATGTTGGCTTGGGCAACGTAGTCACTAAAACTTACCGAAAGTTCTTGCTCGACCACATCGTACACCTGGATTTAAGAAAAAAAAGGAATTTAGAAGGGTTTTATATATCTCCACACTCCACACAATAATTATTAAACTATAGTCCCCTTTTCTAATTAAATGCGAGGGCAAACAAGAACAAAAGCGGGGAAGCAGCAGGAGTCTCAAGAAAGTGCGTGACATTTCCCTGTTGAATATGCACAAAGTTTTTTTTGTTGGATGTCTTCTAGCAAGAAAAAAGTAATTTTCATAGGATAAGCCTCATCCTTTTATTTCCTCTTTCCTGTGTGGAAATCCAAACATTTTACGGTCCTCAGTTTCACCTCGCTCTCTCTTCTTTTTAACCGTTTACCCACCAAACATTCATTTTCTTCCCTTTTCCTCGATTTACTCCATTCTTTGCCAAACAACAAACAAAGGAGGGGAAAGGCAACTCATATTATATATATATAAAAAAAATCCCTTTCAAGGATTTCCCTTTTTCGCCATTGGAATGCCATGCAAAGTATGAGCCCCCGAGAGAAAAAGGAAAGCAGACATTTTTTGTCTTCAAAACCCTTTCCGAATTCTTGAGGAGACGTATAATATAAAACAAAATGCTCATCATCGCCACTCTACGCGATCACCACCGTTTTTACCCTTAGCCTCCACACAGGAAAGTGTATAGTTTCCATAAAGTGATCAAACGACGCCCTATAACCTGGCGCTTATACACCACCATCCATGCTGATCTTCAGGTGAAAGCGGAAATATCAAAAGAAACTGAGAATGAGAATCCGAAAGAGAAAAGGGATATATATTTTTCAATCTTCATCATCCTAAAAGCAAAAATTCAGACTGAGGAAGGTGCATATATGCATTCCTCCAAAAAAAATGATAAGAGTGGGAGGTGGGAGTCAACAGATGACAATATGTGTAAGTAAAAGTACTATACTGCATTGTATTCCGGATTTTCATATATCCACTTCCCTTTCTCTCATTCCAACCATTTCAGATTGACTTTCGGGGAAAGAATGGAGGAAGGAGCGGAAAAACAAGAGAGTTTTGGAGCAAAAGACGAAGAAGACTTTTTTATGCCTAAATATATCGCTCATATATACGTCTTATACCCGAACCGAACCCTACGTTGCATTTCCATTTCCGCTTGCCATTTTCTCCACAAAAAAAGAGAGACTCTAGATGAAATCCAACCGAAAAAGCCGAGAAACTTTCACTTTTCAACAACATCCATTCCGCCTTTGCTTTTATATGCTCTCCCCCGTCGTCGTTTTTCCTTGTCGGCGGCGGAAGTAGAATCTCTCCAAGAAATTGGCACAGTTCGATATTATACTTTGTGGATTACGTCTAGCAAGTATGTAATATACAGTGGGACAAAGGGAGTTGCACATATTTTCTGTATGAATTTATTTTAGTGACATTGCAGTAGAGAAATCAGCCAAAAACTGCTGCAAGCCCAACTTGTCTTAAGACCCGCCACACTTTATTACACTAAAGATGGCAAAAAGAAGATTCCTACAGGCAAAAGGAGGCTTGGCTTTATATTTTTTGGGATTGCTACATTTACTAAAACTGCTCATACTCAACCTTGTTGTCATTTTAGTCGCTCAATATTTCTTTACACTTCTACATAATTTCTCAACAACTGAGTTTTTATACAACACAAATGTCATTGTATAACGCCATCCAAAAGTGTATTATTTCCACACACCATCTTACAACGTATAGATAGCCCACAGAACCGGAAGTAAATGTTCAGATCAGAGAAATGTTCAAGTCAAAAATAAATAATATATGATGTTTTGAAGAACTTGTCTTGTGTTCATTCATTTGTTCAAAACTAAATTTAGAAAATGTTCGCATTGCCCCAAAGTGACAAAGTTCAATGATATGATGTGATAACTTATGATAACCAATGCGACAGTCAAGTTTTGCTAATACAAGCAGGCAATACGGAAAAAAGGTCAACGACTCGCCACTTTAATTGATGATGATGCTAGTATGAATAAGCTTTTCGTTTTTGTTTCGTTTTTTCAGTCGTGAGAAAAAGGGAAAAAGAGAATTGGCGTTGTTAGGAAAAGGGAAAAATTGTCATCATCATCTATACCGAATAGCGAGCAAGGTGGCATGGCGTCGCAGCATTGCATTTTGATGGCTATGGCTAATAGCAGGCGAAAATGTTTTTTTGTTGCTTTCATTTGCTATATGCATAATTAATTATCTTTTTTGCTTGTAGTTATCCTTCACTTACCTCCACCACAAGAAAGGAGTCGGTGAACAAGGGAGGCGTTCCCAAGTCCCTCGCTCTAATGGTCAAATTATAAATGGATGTCTTCTCATAGTCCAATTCCTTCCTGACACGAACCACGCCTGACACTTCATCAATGGCAAAGTCCCCATTTTCATCGCCATCCATAAAGGAATACCTCACAATCCCGCCGAGACCCAGGTCCTCGTCTTTAGCAATCACTTGAGTGACCACCCCGCCCACCGGCCAGTCTTCCATGATTTTGACAAGCCGAGTGGTGGAATATGAGGACAGTGGTGGGGGTGGTGGTGGTGGTGGGCCACTGTGACCGTGACCCTGTTGCTTCTTCCCGGGTGGCGAGGAGGAACTACTACCCACGGAGGGTGTGCTGAAAGATTCGAACCTCGGGGGACAGTCATTTTTGTCATCAACTTGAATAGTGACTAGCGCGATGGAGGAGAGTTTCGGGGAGCCGCTGTCTTCCGCCACCACCAACAGCTCGTAAAGGTCTTGTCGCTCCCGGTCCAAATCTCTCATGAGTCGAATGATCCCTGACTTCTCTTCAATGCTAAACTCGGGCAGGTCGTTGAGGAGACGGTAGGACACCTCCGAGTTGGCCGTGTTTGGCTCGTCATCGTCGAATGCAGTTACTTGCAGTAGTTGCTCCCCTATTAGCTCACTCCCCTCACCGATCTTTATCTTCATGGCAGTCTTTGTGAACACTGGTTTGCAGTCGTTATTGTCAAGGACCTGCATGAGCATAAAAAGAGTTTATCTGGATTTGTAGCTTCCACAAGAAAAAAAGCATTCCTAATAACCGGAGCCATTTTCGCTTATCTCTATATTGAATGTCCGCCGTTTCATAATATATATTTTACATGGGAAATAATCCAACTCCGGAATTCCCGGATAAAATGTCGTCGTCGTGGTTGACAAGGACCACTGCTACTTGATGATGATGGTGATATAATACCTACATTTGGTGCGTAATCTGATCAAGGTGAACAGGAAGTGAGTAAACGGGAGAGAATCTACATACCTTTATGGTTAACAGCTTTGAGCTGTGCTTCGCTGGTTTCCCCTGATCCCACACGGTAATGTTGAGGACATATTTGGAGATATCTTCCCGATCTAGAGGGACTGCGAGGATGAGATTGGCCTCTTGAGAGAAGCTCCCTGTGGCCGTGAGACTCTCGTCGTTGAAGATATCCCAGGCTCCGTGAGCCTCATCCCCACTTGAGATGACAAATGTTAAGAGACCATTGTAACCCTTGTCGAGGTCGCGCCCTCGCAGCTTTAAAACTGCGGTTCCAACAGGGGTGCTCTCGTTTACCTGAAATATGGAAGAAAAATTAATTGTGAGGCAGGGATGCGCATGGTGTAAGTTAAACGTCAATAATGAATTATATTGTTCATCGAACATATTAGACTAGGAAGATGTATGGTGCTCTTGTAAGCATTGACCTGAAACTTACTAACAATATGACCATCGGAGATTTTGAATAACTTCAAATTCACCCAGATACACAAAATGTGGAGCCGAAAGGTCAAAACTGCATTTTCTTTTCGAAAATAATCCCAGACTTTACAAAAAACTTTCTATTCCATTCCATACTACTCCATGAACTCCATTCATTCAGAATGTATTCCACCCACCCACCTCCTCTGAATTTATTACAAGTTTACAAAACACGAAATGTCATTTTCTTTCTGTATTAATAAAAAGTATTATTTCCTTCCTTTCGCCTTTCCAACTTTCATATGATATTCACTTGTTCCCGGTTTTACGACACTACTACTACTCCTTATTCAACTTTCATGAAAGTTTT
This sequence comes from Dicranocentrus wangi, assembly GCA_036850665.1. Classification (NCBI taxonomy): domain Eukaryota; kingdom Metazoa; phylum Arthropoda; class Collembola; order Entomobryomorpha; family Entomobryidae; genus Dicranocentrus; species Dicranocentrus wangi. The sequence continues at coordinate 9,107 of JAANSN010001383.1, read as the reverse complement.
CTTTTTTTTCTCGTGACAAGGACACATGCCTATAAATCCTCCTCCTCCTCCTCTCCAGTTCCAGAGTCCCGCTTTTCGGGTTGTTCATCATAGCGAAAACCCCATGTATTGTTACACCATTTGACTTGATTACATTCCCAGGCTATTTTTAATGGAGGCAGAGAGAGAGAGAGTTTTTCCCTTCTTCTCAAAAGGTTTTTTTCTTTTTCAAATGGATACATTATGTGTAGAGAAGGGAAACACAAAAGTAATTATGTTTTTCCTTTCAAACTCTCTCTCCTCTCGCAGCAGCTCCCTACGAAATAGACCCAAATGCCATTAAGAAACTTACGGTAATTTCAGCTGGCAAATCCACGAAACTCGGCGTATGCACATTTTCCCGGTAACGAGTTGGCACTAGTGGAAACCCATTTTCTCCCCCAAAGTCGATCTCGTCCCTTTGATTATTTTTCTCGCTGAGTGCAGCCATTCTATCAAATCGCTCTTGAACTCCGGTATCCCGACATTCAAAAATCGACTGGGCAGTGGAAAACAGTTTGATTCCACTTTTGATCGTGTCCGCCTTGCTGAAATTGTTCTTGATCGAGTCCCAAAGCTCAACTTTGATGGTCATCACGTCGGAGAAGTATTCTCCGTCTGTGGCCGTCACATTCAGATTCCGTTTCGTAGAGCGCACATCCCGCAAATCGCACATCACTTTGATTTTGCCCGTGTGGGAGTCCATCTGGAAACAGCCGTCCTCATTCCCACTTACCATTCTGTACGAGACCACATCATTCCGGTCAAAATCAATTGCTTCCAGTTTCCCAATCTCCGTCTCGAATTTCATACTACGGTCAATAACTGCGAAGCACTCGGTCACTGTGAAAACTGCAAGAAGAAGAAGAAGAGAAAAAAAAAGTTTGAAAACTAGGTAAATAATACATAAAGAAAGCAGGAGAAAAAAAATCCAACTTTTTTCTCTCAACTTTCTCACTTGTGTCGTGAGGAGAATATGAGCCCCATAAAAATTCATATTTAGCCATAAGCATATTTTATTATTGTAATATAATCGCTATGCATAAAAAACCCGTATCGTAGTGGCGCGCATCATTATTATTTTTTTATTTGTGCCATTTCTATAGCCTGCTCTATCTGCACAGGAAGAAGAGCTTGTCCTTCTTATGACACAATCCTCCACTTTCCCTCCAATCCCATTATAAATATTTTAGATATGCATACAAACAACGTATGGAGTAAGGTGAAAAATGCTTATATTAACGCCACCATTACGGCTACCATTCCCGGTTTGAAGTGGCCCTTTAGCAGAAAAAAAAGAACCGGCAGTATTTTTGCAGATACCAAAAAACCGTATATATTGTTGTTGGGTAATATAATGAACCATTTTGGAGCCATATTCAATGACAACATATGCATGTCTAACTGGGATATATGGGCAAGGCGTCTTGGTTTTTTAGAACCTCGCGGTGCCACACATAAAACTGGTTTATCACCTAACATCCGGTGAAAGCACGGTGCGGTGCTCATACGCCTGCTTCTCCATTGGAGAAAACAATAATCCTACTGAATGCTCTTTTATATTAAGTGAAAAGTTGGTCAAGACAGGAAAAGCCTGGTGGCACTGTGAGAGATCCAAAAACCCAGTGAGGAGAAATATATATAGGAGGCTGTCAACAGCCGGAAATGTGTGAAACACGGAATATATATCACAGTCAACAAGAGCAAGAGACCAATGGTCTCGTATATACTGTCTGTCTTTTGGCCGAAATGCACTCCCCATTTCTTCTGGAGAAGGTGGCAAGGAATGTTTACTTTCCATTTTCATTTTTTTGTGGTCACCAACTGTGTCTCTCAAGTGGACCTCCAAGTTTTTTTTTGTTTTTAAAAGAAAAAAAAAATAGTTTAAACAGATATATGTTTTGGGTTAGTTATGAAGCAGATGGGCGAGTGGATTGTCATGCATATTTATATTTTTCAGTCTTGCCATAATATTCAAACCCATGTTTCACGAGACTACCTTCCCGAACCCGGATGTCCTTATATGTACTTGAAAGAGTGAGGCTGCCGACAAAGAAAAAAATAGAGTGACGGGTACACACACACACACACACACACACTGAGATACTGATTGTAACTTGTTATTACTCAAAATACTAGTACAATGTGGAGGATGTGTGTGTGTGTGCACATCTCAGGGAAAAAAATGTAATGGACTTTTGTATATGTTTCGTTGTACGTTATACTGACTACTGACTGACTACAATGGAGTGTTGTCATTAGAGTCGACTTTACGAGGAGTAAAATTTAATAAACCTTGGCTTTCATTTTCGAGCTGGTTCACAACATTAACATTTTCCAGGTTCAACCAAAAAAGGAGTCGTCGTCGTCGTCTATGGGGTTTTAGGGCTCTACTCCTATGTGAAAAAACAAAAGTTTTTATTTTTTGTTTGTGTATGCATATGCACAATTTCCGTTTTTACCTTCCCAGTAGGAATACGTGTACACGGAGGATATTTGCATTTTGAATATGTATGCATGTCTCTCTAAACCTTCTTTCTTGCAATTTTTACAGCCTTGGTCCCTCCCCTCAAGTACCTTTTTGTTGGAGGAGGAAAAAGTTATTTTTTATATGGCACCACCACATTCCACGGAAAGGAGGAAACCCCAAAGCACTTAGGTTTTTCGCCAGTTGCTGGAAAGTCTCTTGTTTTGCAGTAGCCTGACCGGTTTAGTCGATATTGTAAGGATTATCATAACTTTCACTAAAAGAACTACGAGTTTTGTTATATGCGGAAAGCATGTCACATGATAAAAACACATCCAAAATGGCCCATCCATCCCTCCATAAAAAGAGTAAGTTATGTAATCTATATTATGCACACACTCAAAGTAAATGGAAAGGCTGCTGGTTAGTGTGTTGCTTTTTTGTTTTTACTTTTCCCCCCTCAAAACAAACGGGAGGGAGGAAAGGGAAAGGTCCATGCATGTAACTGTGTGGAGAGGTTTTTGTGAATATAAAAAATTTACGAGTTTTACATACAAGGAGAAAATTTTCCTGGTAAATGGACTGTGGACCGGGGGGAGTACACACTAGCAAAACTTTATTTGGCTGGAGGAACCAAGCTCTAGAAATTGTCTCCATCTGGTATAAAAAAAAACTTGTTCTTTGTGTGAGGGTATCCAGTCCAGGCTTATGGCTGCTGTGTTTGTGCAAAACCACTTGTGCTCAATTGTCAGGTTTTTCTTTTTGCATTCAGTTAGAGAAAGTAGGGATTGAAGGATGATGCTACCTTGGATCTGCATAATGTGCTTGTTTTCAATGCGAAGTTTTGGAGAAAAAACGGTATAATTTTTTTTGTTCCCTGTTGAGGTGACACGAGGAGTGCAGATAAATATGTTATTGTGGATTCATTTGTTCATGAATTTAGACTAGAGATTATTGTTATGCTGAAGCGTGTATTATAAAGCGTGCTTTATAAATCTATGGTATTAGCAGACAGACTGAAGGTCAACATTACACATGTAGTTTATATATTTTTGACGCCGTACAAATACAATAAGTATACCACGAATTATTTGCAACCGATAGATTAACCCCGAGGAAAGTTTCTGTTAGCTAGTACATATAAAGGAATAGAATAATGGCTGAAGTTTAGTTTACTTACGTGGTCTGTTATCATTGGCATCATTAAGATTAATATTAAGCGTGGTTTGACTCTGTCTTCTAGACGGCTGGCCCCAATCCGATGCTCTAATCACCAACTGGAACTCCCTCTGATCCACCTCAAAATCAAACGCTTTGGCTGTCCTAATCTCCCCGCTGAAATGGTCAATGGAGAACGGGACCGGCTTCAGATTCGCAATGTTATACGTAACATATCTGTAGAAATTGGTGAGAGAAAAAATATATAAAAACAAATGAATCATAAAAATCCACACATCTGTACATTTCCACCAACACCATATTAACCACCGCACCACCATCATCAGCTACACGAAAATGTGTTGTGACAGATATTGGCTCAAGACTGGATCACCATGATGAAAGGAAACGGCGCGTTTTCCGTTGATGTAATAATAAAAAGCGCACAGTATACATAACTAAATGACCCTTTTTACTACCTTATTTAGGCATAATGTCTCATAAATCCGTGATAAAAGGGGGGAGCAGCTGAGAGAATAAAAATTTTCATCTTTTTTTTCCGCCAGTCATCAAAACATACACAGGATATGGGTTCTCTAGCTGCTCCTCTCACAAGGATGATAATATTGCGCAATGTTGGATAAAATGGCATAATCTAGATATCAAAACTGGCTTGCTTACTTACTACTACTTCCAAAGAAACCTACATTCAGCAGCTAATTCCCAATCTGGAGAAGAAGAAAAAAGTTTTTTTTCCTGCTACCCAACTCCCCAAAACTCGTGTTATGGGAGGATGAAATAAGCTGATGAAAATGGGAAAAGACAGCCCAGTCAAGAAAATGAATGAAGGGATATGGACGAAGAACAACAAAGATGGTGAAAAGTGCTGACTCCACACGTTGATCCAGGGAGAGATATACCCTGTGTGTGTGTATATCCTTGACTTTGTCGCTAGAGTTTCGTTTGTAATAATATAATGTCTCAGCATTATCAGCAAGGAAGGAGCGTTGTCCGTTTAACTTAACTTTGGATATAGAAAAGTCATAGTGAGCCACTATTGAGGGAAATTGCTTTCACAACATGAATGCAACTTGTTTGGCTGCTGGTGATGATGATGATGACGATGATGGTGGTGGTGGTGGCGGTGGTGCTGGTGGTGGAGATGCTGGAAAATGCCTATCCCATTTTTATTTAGTTTTTTTTCTCTCCTTCGCTAAAAGTGTGTACACGGTTATGGAGGAAAAAAGGAAAAGAAACGATATCGTTAGAGTTAATTACCCATTTTCTCCTTGGTCTCGGTCCCGTGCTGAGATTTTCGCTACTTTCGTCCCAACCGGTTCGTTCTCCATGAGGGAAACTTGGGTTGGATTGTTTGCCTCAAACTCGGGGTCATTATCATTCCCTGCAGAGGCGAAAAACAAAAGAATATAGAGTTATAACAGGGTCCACACATCCACAACACCACGAAGTTTCCAGGGAGGAAAGAGCATACAAAAAAAAATTTCCCCTACTCGCTCCGCTCCTTCATTTCAAATCGTTAATAATTGCCTCTATATTGCATCAGAGATTGCAGTCAGGGAAAATGACAAAAGGGACAGGCAGAACGAACAGAGAAAAGCAAAAGCAACAGCTTCCGGGGAAAATTGTTGCCCGCTGAGGGGGAAATATATTGTGTGGGTGGCCAAATGGAGATATGTATAGAAAAACAAAAATAAAATAAAATCGTGGAGTGATGAGGGAAATTACAACGATAATGGAAACGGCGTCCTCTCGCTCAGTTCCGCGTTTTCTAAAAGTTGTGGGAGGGAATTAGAGAATGAGCGCGCGGGTGTGATGATGATGTAACCTGCTGGAAAATTGATTTTGGATTTGTGTCAAGCAAGGTGGTATTTCAATCAAAGAAAACTGTTTGGTAATTAACTCTCGGGTGTGTACCGTACAGAAAGTTTGACTTTTCACGTTAACGTTTCCGTTTCTAAAAAATCCAATCTCAAACTAATGTTTCTAAAATGGGAAACTTGTATATATTGCTCGTTTGCATCAGCTTCTCCAAGTTGCGCTATTTGAGGGTAGTCTCATAAAATAATAAATTTTGTTAGATGATCCAATCCCCACGCTATCGTGTTTCTCGGAGAGTTTGTATGTATTTGTATTGAGTTTTTTTGTATTTGTCTGGGTTTTATTCGTATCCCTCCCGCACTATTTACATTTGTATTAAGAGCTTTAGCTGAAATTGACCTGTAACTTGCCGTCAATCAAAGAAAGTAAATAGAGGAAACGCATCGTTTCCCTCTCAAATAAAACTATTCTTGGCAGAGAGAGAGAGAGAGACAGCAACACAATCCCATTTTGTTTTTTTGTACCTTATTGGCATTTGGATTTGTAATTACGATACCAGCAGAAACCAGACGGGAAGAGAAATCACACCAAAATTGAGATTTTCCCTATAAATTTCCCCCCGGCTATATTACCAACTCGTAAATGACAAGGAAAGTGGGGAATACTACGAGAGCAATAAAAGAGTGGATCGTGATTTGTGTGAGAAAATCGTAATCCTTTCACCATTTATTTTCCTTTTCCGAACCACCTCTTTATTTGAATGTTTGTAAATTGTAGAAGAAAAGCAAACACGGCAACCGGCATCAACCGGGAGCGCCAAGCCAGAGGATTTTTTTTGTTGTTGAACTTAAGAATGAACGAAACATGTTTTTTTAGCATCAATAATCCGGTCTATTTCTACGGAAAAACGACATACAAAAGAGGATTTCACAAGTCACCGATAAGAAAGCAGAGGAGGGAAAAAACGCCCGTTGCTTTTTGGTGCAATATTCTAGTTAGACAAAAAAAAACACTACTGCTTTAAGAATACTTGACTAGGAAGGAAATGAGATTTCTTGGGGCGCGGAGGGGGGAAAAAGGGAAACAACACAAAGTAGTAAGTAAGTAGCAACAACATGGGGAATAATAGCACACTGAAAAAAGTATATATACCTATATGCATTTCACAAACCGACTTATTTATTTTTTTCTACACATCATTTCACACTTGCTTTCCTTACCATCAGTAATCTTGACAATAATTTTTGCCACTGACTGCCTCCTCCTCGACAAGTCTCCAATCCGATTAGGCCTCCGATCTCGGGAGTCAATAGTCAACGTGTACGTCGACTTGGTTTCCGCGTCCAGCCATTTAGCAGTGTAGAGCACGCCGGAGGTCTCCTCGAGAAAAAAGTCTTGTCCTTCATTCCCACTGGAAATCGTGAGGAGCACTTTGGAATCGGGTCTTTTCAGGCGGAAGACGACAGAGTGTGGCGGGGCCGTTTCGGAGATTTCCACTTCATAAACGTCCTTCTCAAAAATGGCCCCATTTGCTCCCCCCGACGTGAACGAAGACGAGGGGGAGAAAAAGGAGGAGGATGAAATGGAAGACCAGAGCACGTCAGAGAGACGGACTTGGAGATCCTAAAAAAATGTGTATACAGACAGGGGGAGATGAAAATGTGAACAATTTTATGTGCATTTTACACTGCATCATCATCATCATCAGAATGAGTATCAGTATCAGTTGAAAAAAATATAATAAAATCCCTGTGGAAGGCATAAATCACAGTGCACAAGTATGGTATCAAGCGGAGGACGATCGACAATTCTTCTGGAGTATGTGAACAAGTCGGGGAAATAGGGTAACCGACAGGATTTCCACTCGAGAGGGGCGTCCTCTTACCCAGTCCCTCCGTCGAGGGGTTTAGTTTTACAAGAATCGCTTTTAATAGCTATCGCAGGGAAAAGAAACTTTTATGATCACTTTCTCTCTCAAAGTTTCTTTTTCCAAACTTTTGAAATGACAGGATGACATGCAATATGCAATGGTGCATATACTCGCATTACGAATGTCTTTTGAAAAAAGGAAAAGTTTTTTTTGAATGAAACTTTTATGATCACTTTCTCTCTCAAAGTTTCTTTTTCCAAACTTTTGAAATGACAGGATGACATGCAATATGCAATGGTGCATATACTCGCATTACGAATGTCTTTTGAAAAAAGAGAAAAGTTTTTTTTGAAGGGGAGAGCTGACTGAATGATGCATAGCTTGAAAAGAAGAGTAAAATATCACGAGGGATCATTTGTTTGCTTAAACTGACCTTCTCGGAACTTTTCACAGGACTTCCGCGATCCGTCGCTTTCAATGTTAGATTGTAATTGTACAGTTTGTCGGGATTCCAATGGAAGTTTTCGGCAACGATGGGGGACATTTCGATGTAGAACTCGTTCCGGGAGCTGGTTGGGCTCACGCGGAACACGCCGTTTGGATCGCCTTCTTTGATTTCTAAATCTACGAGACCGTTTTCCCCTTCGTCGGGATCGCGAATGGAGACAATGGCGTAGATTAAGCCGTATGGGCGTATTTCCACCTGAAAAATTAAAATTATTTTATATACCCAGACACACTCTTTCGAATCTTTAGAGCGGAGCAGTCCTTAATGAAACAAACCTGCGGCGGCCGATTGATACGTATTTGAGGTGCATAGCGGTTCACAGGACGGATATGAATATTCACAGAGGCAAAGCTACCCGCGTTCGGTGAAGGGTTCCACCGATTTTTGGCACGCACTCGAATGACGTCTCTATTACTATTGTTACCACTGGAATCATCTCTGTCCTGCTGATCCTTTGAGAGCGGTGGAGAGAAACGATACCCAATGAGGGGTCGGATGGGGGAGAGCACCCCAGTAATTGGATCGATACTCCAGTGCTCGTTCCATTCTGGTAAGCTGCAATTGAGAAAAAGTATACACACACAATTAGAGGGGATTAGTAAAGTCTTGACAAAAATCATGACATTTTTCTCTTTTATAAGCGAGGACAAATTTTGAATATTTTGACGCCGTCATAAATAACATAATATAAAAGGTAATTAGTAACACAGATTCTACCTCTACACTCGCGTTCATTGCGATTAAGCAGACACCGACAATAGGAAATATTGCCACGGATAGTAACAACAAAGTAATGTTTTGCTTCTGTAACTCTGTTTTTTCCAATTTAACCCCGACTGCATCCAGCCGTGTACCAGCAGTTCATAATCATCATCATGCACCAAAAACCCAATTTCCACATTTCCCCACCATCTTTCACTCTGTCCATAAATATCCTGTTGTCTTCCTATCCTGCATGCATGCATGGTCCATCTGGCCAATTTTATTACTTCATTTATTACCCTACATAATCACTCCAGCAAACAGATCACCTCAATCCCGTCTCACGCCTTTTCCTCCCATCACAACACCACAGCCACACAACCACACTTTTTTTGCGTAAACCTACAACACCACATACCAAACTACCAACATAAATGCTCTCTGTCTCTACGATCTCGATATCTCCTAGATATATTTCTCTCATCTCGGATCCTGCTGGCAAAATGGCATAGGTAGAATCAAATAAAATCCGATTAAATCCTCCA
>JAANSN010001382.1:0-34410 GCA_036850665.1 Dicranocentrus wangi | reverse complement strand
ATATTTTAAAAATAGAGCGGCCATTTTAAATTCCGAGCTGGAACAAATTATGTCCGAAATCTGGAGATTACGAAAATGTAAAAATTTGGCAGATTCAATAAAGAATAACAAAAATTTTACACAAAAGTTTTGCAAGGCACGCACGAAAACCCAAACTTTTACATTTTCGTAATCTCCAGATTTCGGACATAATTTGTTCCAGCTCGGAATTTAAAATGGCGGTTCTATTTTTGAAATACGAGCGTCTGAAACAAAAAGAATCAATAATAGCCTTTTGCAAATGCATTGACAAAACTATCTCAAATTGCCCCAAACCCCCTTCCCACGATGACACGTAATCCAGCCTTAACAAATAAAACTATTTTCATATATATATGTGAGGAGCAAGAGTGGAAGTGCACGAGTTCCCTGACGGGTCGAGCATAGGTAACCTTTTATGCCACAAGTGTGTCTATGGCGAATGGGTGGATGCACACACATTCTTTAATAGTTATTGTACATAATATTACAGTAGCTCTGTGCTTTTTGTGAAAGGGAGAGCATTACGACTTGGAGTGAACCTCTGCATTTATTTTGTACATAAGCATAAATGCCGTGAGCCGCAAGGTGAAGTCCAAGTTTGCTCTTGTGCCTCAACCACCACTTTCTCTCTCTAGACGGCCTTTTTTGGCGAAACCGTGGCAGGGGGTAATATGAAAGGTTGAAGACTTCTTGGAAGGGAAAAGTGTGATCGGTCGGTGCGGTGTACACACACAATTTCCCTTGGAATTTCACCTCCATCGTCCACTCGTGTTCCTGGTGCATAGCATGCCTTCTCAGGCTGTTCATGTATTTAGCCCACTTACTACCTTTCATGTCAGTATGATTCAATGGGAGAAATGGAGCATAATATATACAAAAAAAGGGAAAAGAAAAAATATTTTTCCCCTCTTTTTGAGCTGACACAAGTTTTTTCTATACTGCTCAATACAAAGCCTAGAGAGATTTCCCTGAAATGTGCACCATGTTCAGTAGGACCACTGGCTAGGTATACAAAATTAAATAATATGTTATAGTATATACTTGTAATGGAAGGTATGCCACTTACAAATCTCCAGCAGGTGGATAAGTGGATATCATTGTAAATGATGGTATTAGCGGTCCACTTATTACCCTGTATTTTCCCTCTCGTTTCTGGCCACAAGTGTTTTCTTGCAATTTCCAACTTTTCTCCAGAGTCCACACAAAACTCGGGGAAAATGTCTAAAGAATTTCCATATCTTGTCTTGACATTCCAAACCCGTTTATAGACATTTCATTATTACAAGTGTGGGTATGCCCAAAAGTGTAATACACTTTTCGAGCGAGCAGTGCAGTACTACTACTACTACTACTAGTCTGATGGATGATTTACGCTGACACACTTTCACACAAGTTTCACCACCACCTTCTTTCTACTCTCCCAGAAAAACCAAGTTTCAGTGTCAATAGCAAGCACTGTTGCTTCCCTAAATGTCCAGGTGGTTCCTCAAAAAAAAGGAAGAAAAAACTCTTGCTGTCTCAAAATATTGATGAACTCAACTTTTCAACCTGTTGTTGTGTGATGGTCAGTAGGTAGAGTAGAAGAGACTCGAGTGTTTTTGTAGTCTTGTTTAAGTTTACTTATTCCTTGGCGTGTTCACACACCCTATTTGAATGTATTCGACTCCTATCTATTTCGAGTTGTTTGTTCATCCCCTTTTGGAATGGAAATCGACGGGAAGTGTGTGTCCTTCTTCTTCTCCTCCTCCTCCTCCTTGCTTGCTATGCTCTAGAGACAAATAATTTTGTAGTTAAAAATACCTGGACGTCGTCGTACTCCTCATGCCTGATACATTTTTCCCCCATTCACCATCCACACCACCAAATTCTACACAAAGGAAGAAAAAAATCCCAGTCGAACAAAGCTGACTGGTACGACGGTGTGTACGAGGGAACAAAGTTTTTTCATGGATGGAAATCACATCCGCATGTTTCAATAAACGTTTTGATTATGTTGGAGAAAAACTACTTCACGAACAAGAAACCTTTGTTCACAGAAAAAAAACTTTTTTTTGCTACCTGGTGCACACACACTCCTCTCACAATTTCCTCATCATCTAGTGTGTAGTACAACGGCCAGGTGAAAAATAGAGATAAGTAGGAAGCCAGAGGAGGAAAAAAAACTTTTACAAGTTGCTCGGCAAAAAAAAGAAACGATACTCCGCTGCTGGCAACCCAATCACAAAGAGTAAATGACTACGTGCACGAAACCCGTTCCCCTTTTTTTTAGTTAATTCAGACAAGAGAGTTTTACTCAAGCAACAGTTTCAACTCCAGGTGGACTGATTCCCCTTTTATTCCAGCGACAAAACAAGGATAATGACAAGGAACAATAAAAACGAAGATTTAATGTGAATTCATTTCGGCTCCTTACAGAGCGGAAGTCTTTTGAGAAACAAGTGTTTTCCGTGTCTTTACTCTGTCAAAAGATGTTGTCCTACTTTCTCTCTATTATTTACCTGGAAAATTTGACTTGATGTATATATAAATATTGTTTTTTGATGCCATGGATATACTGGGGGAAATGACAGGAGCTAAGAAGGGTGCTCTCCGGAGAGGGTATTAAGAGCAGTAGGCAAAGGAGGGGCAACCTAATAGTAAAATAGTATTATTTTAACACCTTATTTGCTTCCACTTCCGCTACCAGTTAAATCGTTTCTCACGGTTTAGTGGTGAAAGCGGCTTAAGACAGTTGTTGGCTCTTCTGATAATATTATATGCCTTCTGGTGGTTACCCTTTTGGCGACTACTCTTCTGTCCCGGGGAGATGTGTACTATGTGTGTAACTCGAGTGGCGGCTGCCGGCACACTGATTGTCCTCAACTTGGCTCTTACAGGTTTTCTAGCAACGGGAAAGCGGCGAGAGAGAGAGAGAGAGAGAGAGAGAAAAAAAAAGTGTAAAATGAGAAAGCATCTCTTTTCCCCTTGTGCACACGTATGCTCCCAGCCTTTCCCTGTGTTGAATGGGTTGGCTCGCGAAAAAAACGGGAGAAACAACAACAGCCCCATCTTAACAGGGTATATTATTTTGTGTGATATATATTTTCATGAATATTCGTTCCACCGTAAAAAAGCACTCATTTTGTGCTTTAGCCTCTCTCTCTCTCTCTCTCTCTCCGTCCCTCCGTACCGTGGTTACAGTTATATTACGTGATGGACGGACACTACAGTATGGACATAATATGAGTATATATAACTAACAAAATAAGGACTATGGAGATGGAGTATACTGTTACCCGGAGTGCATGATCGGAATATGTATGAGAATAAATACTACCACTCCTTTCTCCTCCGGTGTACTATACCCTCCCTAATGTCTTACGGTACGTGGATAGTGAATGGTGATGGTGGTGGCGGTGGAAAGCGTCTGAGTGTTTGAACTTGGCAGGGCTTCACCGTGAAATGCGAAAATTTTCGTATACTTTTCAGCTCTAAATGGGCTGTGGGTTGGTTGATATTACAAGAAACCACCATGTCCAGGTCCAGGGGTTTCCGCTCCGTTTTATATATACACTTATTTGGATGAGCTAGAGTTCCAGTTGTATGGCTTCCTTGGCACACCTTCTGCGTGCATTCATTCCTCTCTCTCTCTCTACCTTTTGTCAGTTTTTATAGTTTCAACATTCGGAGGAATTTATCCACCGTATGTTTAAAGACGCCATATATAATAATGTGAGACCGCTGTGAAATGGCACAACATGCACAGTTGCATTTTGTAATTCGCAATATCCCCCGTTGCTACTCGGGAGTGTTTGCTAAGCTGCAAAATAAAAAAATGTGCTTAACCGGTTTGGAAACTAATAAGAAATGCATAGGTATATATGCCACTTATTACTTATGTGACTCTGATCGTGAGTCTGAAAGAAAGAAAACGCAGATTCTCAGTTTTATATATTTTATTTAACACACACACAGTTTTGGAAGAGTAACTTATTTTTGGGATAAGTGGGCTTACACAAGACTTTTGGCGTGAATAATGACCAGGAAAATTGAATGTGAAGGGTTCGCCAACCTCACTACTTTTTTTTTAGCAGTTTTAGCCTTTATGATTTTCGAATAGGATTTTCTAATGAAATGGGAAGAAAAATGCTGTAGATACAAATTGAATACCGGCGTGGAGTATTTTTCCATCCATCCATATTTCATTAAAAGCGGATCAATGTGGTGAGCTAATGGTTCCTAATTGGAACAGTCTAGGTTTTTATCGCAATGATTTCGGTTGCACAATCCCCTGTTTGTTGGGCATACATACATAGTTTCAAGGAGGATTGGCGAACGTGTCATTTGTCGCATTCAAAAATATGTGTATAATTTAGATAACAACGGGTGAGAGTTTGGTGAGTAAAAATTCCTGCACGAGTCCAACAATTTAAAAACATTCTCTCAGAAGTCTAGTTTAGTGAAGGATCCAGGCAGGGATTATTATTAGTATTCGTATAGATGGACAAGAGGCCGGGCTTATGTCCAGGAAAGACTTTGTGGAACTAAAATGGTTTGAAAGTGGAATCAAACTAAGCAATAAAGGAACAGAGATATCCAAGTTTGTCCAAGAATTTACAGTCCAGCACGGACTATTAGCACAGCGTTTTTTAATAATCTTTTCAGAGTTCCACCTCGTACATGCCGGGATGGTTTCTTTTTTGCTGCGTTAGGAAAGAAAAAATATGGAATTTTACGTGTAACGACATTTCTATGGCTTCATGTAACTGGCCCAATTGGCATTATAATAACAACGACGCTAATAATATCGTCAAGTGGTGTAATACTTGCCTTCGTGAAGTAAGTTGCATTCACGTTCATACATTCAATTTATTTTCTCAATTACCTCAAAACGAGGAGAAGAAGAATGAAAAAGCATTGTATGTGATTATGGCCTGCCTACTCAGCAAAACATGAGCAGCGGGGCTTCATAATAAGAATAATAAAGTAGATCTTCGCCATAACGTACACTATTACCACCTGTCCACAGTATTACGAGTTTTTACATTTCCACCGTTCCCAATTCCCGTGTCTTTGTGCGATCGGAAAGGACTTGCTTACAAGAAGTTGATGCAGATGTCAGGAATTGCCTGGTGGCACAAATGGGATGGGCTGTGCATGTTTTATGCAGCACCAGTTGCAGCAGCAGCAGCGGTGCGGTGTTAGGTCGATACAGAATATAGACGACGCGACGACGCGACGCCAGAGTCCTAGATTTTTGCATGTGGACTTCCCCATTTGTCTGGATTTGAGTTTTCCTTCCAAGTGTACGAATATAATTATTATTTATTTGCATTTTTAATAGCAATAATGTCAGAGTCCGTTCCAAATGCGAGTCTGGCAGTGTTAAAATCCCGGAATTGGACTCCACATATTCCTAGAAATTGGGAAGTTACATATAATTTTCAAGTATCCTCCTGCCTGCTTCTGTTTATTTAAGAATAAATGTATCAAATCTGCCGTCGTATTGCTTACGAGTTGTTAAAGCAGGATCCCTGTAATATACCATGTTCGCTACTGAACTGTAGCCAACGACAACAACATAATGTCCCACAAATCTTCGGGTTGATTTAAACCAAAAGTTGGGAAGCCAATGGGATTTTGCTCTTGATTTGCAAAACTGACATTTCAGTTTGTTTCCATCCACCAGAACTATAAGAATATGGGCATGTAGGCAGTCTATAAATTGTTGTTGATTATGCATGGATGCATTCACAATATTGGGTTTGAGATGCGGGCTGCATAAGAGTTCACTGATGCGGCGTTTATCCTGCAAATTTCAACCACATTTTGCTCAACACATCCAGGCTTTATAAAAAAAACCCATGGCCAACTTTCATAATAATATTCCAGTTCACAGTTCAAGTTTGTTTCTTCGTTAGACAATTTACCCTTTTGAAACTTTTGGAATAATATGGAAGACCTTTCAAGCTGTTGTTAATTCCAGTGGGCGAGCTTGTGAAATATGTAAATTGGATGTTCATATTGCTCAAAATATGGCATAGGTCAATTGTCCACGGCCTAAAGAGGGGAATATATTATTATGGTATTTTCTTGCAGTATGCGTCATTTTGGGTTGATGATTGGATTTTACATTTAGACCTACGTGCAAGAAAACCCGTGAACTACATCAGTTTGAAGGGTGTGTATCAAGCTGTCAAAATCCGAGCATGGCTTCATGCTGCCAACGACCATTGCGACAGATGCAATTCCACAGTCCCACTTGTACTTTTGCAGGACGTGAGGAACCTCGTGAAGGATTTCAATCCCTGGATGATCCATCTCAATACAGGTAATCCTAAACCAACACGGAAGCCCAAAAAATAGTTATGTGAAGCACCTGGAAAATAAGGCTGTGGACTCTGGCGTTTTTTACATTTAACTCCAAGCATCAATAATAATCCCAAAAGCGAACCATCTGCTCGTACTTGGCATAATTTTGTAACGCATTTTTTTACGCATTACGATTACGACGATCATGTTATATTATGTAGGCTTTAAGGTATCGCGATTCTTTTATTATTATTATACAATCTCGCATCCCTCTGATCCCAAGTTGAAGCTCAGGTAACTATAAAATTAAGCTCAAGGTGAGCGAAAATGTAGGAAAAGGATAAAAGGATGCCTTTTTTCTACTATGTAACTATGATGCGATAATGTTTGTTCCTTTTGTTTAAGATGCAGATGAGACAAGCATGAAACGGTTGGTTAAAACCTACAAGATTACCTCGCCGATGCCATGCATTTATTTTATCGTACGCTATCGTTTGTTGGATTATTGCTGCTGCATCACATAATCACATCGCACAAGTAAGCAATCCACATTACATATTATTCATCTCGTCTGCTGTCTGTTGTGGATTCAGGAGAGCCTTGTGTTTAAACGACGACAGCAGCAGACGCACAATATTATATAAACTCCACATCTTTGCTCCAAGTAAGTACAGCACTGACTGACTGACAATGAGAGCCCAGCTGCTACTCCACAAGAAATTTTTTTCATAGCCCTCACAGCTTTTGCTTTACCTCAACTCGAAATCCCTAAACGCCAAGTCTAGCCTTATATATATCATTCATACCCAATATATTATATTATCCTGCTGGTTTCCCCTATTTTTACCAGTACACACAACACACACTCTTCAAGTAAATAACAACCCATATATCCATATAAACAGGCACATGTTGTTGCACACCCTCAAAGTGAACCTAAAATGCATTAGCGTAAAGGTGTACGTACACTAACATAATATTATAAATATATATATATCTTTTACAGAGGGAAATTGACAGCTCTCCTGTGAGCATTTTCTGCTTTGTTGCAGAGGATCACATACAGCGAGCCTCATTTATATATTGTACTACAGCTACTACGTCAAGGTAAACCCTAATAAAAAGCAGATGTCCATAAGGCTGTACGTACAACATTTCACATCACATCATGCATCCACATCCACATACATACTGCATACTGCATAATAGCATAATATTATAAACAGAGAGAGAAAGAGAAACAGAGGGAACAATAGCAACAATGTGTAGAAAACTTCACCCATGAACTCATCATCAGCACAGCAGCAGCAGCATCATCATCATACTACTACACAACTTTTATAAAGCCACGTTGTCAGTAAAGATACATCGAATAGAAATAGAAGCCCAAAAGCCGAATCTAAAACAATATACGTTGGTTGAGGAAGACTTTTAGAAGATGATGAAGAAGAGGGAATAAAGAAGAAGAAACCAGCCGGAGTAAAAGTTTCCCCTTCTTATATCATGCTTAGCTTTTGTATTAGTTTATATAGTCAAAGTAGAGGAGAGCAGAATGCAGAAGAAGAAGTGAATTGTTGTTAATGGAACAAGTTTGCATGCGATGTGATGCGTTATAGAAAAGTCTTGTGTCTACTAAAGGACTTTTTGTACATATGTACTTATATTATTGTTGGAGTTTTGGACTAGGCATAGGCATACCCTTACTTACACACTCATAGCGTGTTACTCCTTGTTTTTTCATAAAGAAAAAAAAAGTACATAAGAATACATATCTACACGAGTATATATACATATACATATGTATTCCTCTTTGTGTATCATCATCCTTATTTCTTGGAGGAATATATGTGAGTAATGTGATATACAGTGTGTGAGTGTGTGAGTGAGTGAACACTGTGTGTGGAGTAAATGTTGGTGTTGGTGCTGGTAAAGGAAAGAAAAAACCTCAAGAAAATGAAGAAGAGGACGAGAGGAGCACCAAGAAGAAGTCTAAGGATAAGGATACACTTCAAACTTGTGTGATTTTGTAGCCAGTCAGTCCATCAGTCACTAAGTTGCTCTTGATGGGGTTACTACTACAAACTTGCGATTGTTTTACCCAAAAAGAAAAATATATATAAAAAGTTCTTTTTTTTACTGTTTTGTTGTGTTCCTTTTTACCTGCTTTTTGTGTCCTTTCATATCATCACGCTCACGTCGTTGCTGAGGGGAGAAAAAAAATCTGCAAGACAAGATGAAAATGTACTCCTGTTTGGGAGACTACTACTACTGATCTGATGATGATGAACAGGCAGAGAGGAGGAGGTGTGTGTGTGTGTAGTAAAAACGTAAAAGAAAGGGAAGACGAAAAATAGAAAAATTTAAGTAAAAAAAGTATATAAGGGATAAAGACGGACTGCGTTGTTGGAGTGGAGGAATTGGAGGAGTTTGTAAGTGTGTATCAAGTGAAAATAGTCAGTCACTAATAAAAATTGTTTTAGAAAGAAAGAATAATTTGGTCAAAATTTGATTGTGGCAAAAAGTGTGTGAAGTGATTGAAAGCTAGAAAGTTGGGTACAGGCACAGGTGCAGGGAGGAGGAGGAGAAAGAAGAGGAGGAGTAGTTTTGACAAAAAATTATTAATGTGTGAAAAAGGTAAATATGCACGGGCTGGTGCAAATAATTAAAAAAATTTGATCTGGCTAATTTGTTGTTAAATTTTGGTTGGAAAAGTAGCAAGTTTTTTTGGAGGCCGGGCAAGGCTGTGAGCTTGGAAAGCAAAGAAAAATATTGTTGAGTGAGGTTGATGATGATGCTGATTTGTTTTGAGAAAGAGTAGTTTTTTTTCTGAGAGCTGAGTTGTTTTGAATGAAGCCAAGAGAACGCAATAAATTAGGCAAATGTGACAGATCAAAAATTGGCAATTTACTTGGTAATTGGGGGTCACCTTTTGGCAGAGAGGGGCTAATAATGTAAAAAGGTTAATTGTGAATTTGGTTGGATTGGATGTGTCAGGGGGAGTCATTAGGGAAATTGAAATTTATTAGTACTTATTTTTTGTTTTTGAAAAAAGGGGATTTGAAGTTGAGACTTTCAAGATTTAATGTGATCTCTCTGCTGATAGGGATAGGGTATTGTTGAGGAAACTTGAAGGTTAATGAATTTGACGTTTTTTAATAATATTCAAATTTGTGAAGTAAAACAGGATCTCTATATAATCTCTAAACAGTTGAAAGTTGATGGAATAGTGTTTTGTAAATAATTGAAAAAGGATTTGAAAAATTATATATTTTTTTTGTGTGAATACGGATTTAATTAAACAACGGAGCGAGAGGATGGCACAGTCGTAAACGTGTTACTACAACTTAAAGGTGTTAAATTACAAATGTTACTGAAAGGTGTTTTATCCAGTCATTGGATTGGGGCTGTATTTATATAGTCATATAATAGCTTTGCATTTTGGTTCATCATTTGTGACAGGTTTTTGTTATCACTCGAGAGCGAGTGACCTTTTTATATGGAAAATTGAGGAGACCCGTTATCGGTGACTCAATGACCGAAAACATGAATTTAATTGGATTCTTTCTTTTTTTTTACTATATTTGAGTATTGCCAGGATTGAATATTGAATAGGTTATGAATGAATGAGTGAACCAGCTCGAAATATTTTTTTTACAAAAACAATATAGAGATAAAAAGAGGTGATATAGGAGAGAGCTTTGGTTGATAAACGGGGTTTGACGACTGTGGTGTTGGATGGATTGGTTGGATACCTTTTGGCTAAATGCTAATAATGTAAAAGAGGAGAACAAACGAACGGTATTACGTGTGAAGTAATACATATTATATATATATGAAAATGATGATATGATAACCTGTTTTCATTAAGTTTTTGTCTCCCCTTTACCCAATCAAGTGTAAATATAATAATGAACGTAATGGTAGTAAGTATAGTATATTGTGGTGAACCAAAAAGTTTAATTTAATAAGGAAGCGCAAATTTAATTGTCTTAGTACGACAGTGTGGCAAGTTGCAAGATGTTTGTTTATTAATGTCCAAAAACAAAATTTGATTTTTTGGTAGCGCTGCGCTGTTTGGAAAAGTCGGTGGTGGTGAATTGTGACTCATGATGTTGTCAAGATTTTAATAATAACGGATGCAACGCGACAATATAATTTAGCTGTGGAAATTTGGAATTTATACAGTGGTAAGAAAGTGTGCTCATATTTCATTTTGCTACTACTAACGATGCAAGTTAATTTAACGCATGCTTCCTCCACCTTTGCTTGTTGCTTACACATGCTAAATGTGAAATGGGTTCACACTTCACACACCAATTTCTTTCGGTTTATGGGCTGGTTGGTTGGTTTGCACTTTTCTGCATAAAAATAATGGTAAAAAGAATGATGAGTAGTGGTGTAGTGATAGTGATGATGGCTAAGTAGATGATGTTATAGAATTATATACACTCATTTAGACAAGGATGCAGTAATAAATAGCTAGCGTAGTCGTAGTACTCAAGCTTAATAAGGCACGTACGACCGACCGTCTGAGTCTCGAGTAAATCGAGAAACCAGAAGTGATTAACCACAAAAGCATTATAATTTAGAGTGTACATGTATATATAATTTTCCCTGGGAAAACGCGAGCTAATTTTGTGGAAGGCTACCATCATCACACTAATTTATCCAGATTCCAGGCAGCAGATAAAACAAACTATCGTTTTGTTTGCTCTTCTGGATAAGCATGCATGTAATTTTAGTATAATATTTGTATTGGAAACCTGCCATTGTATTTCTGGGTTGCGTTGCGATGATAAACCACCAAGATAAAAATATTTTTTGGCTGGGATATATATATAAAAACAGGAAAGAAACCAAAAAATATACGTAAGACGAACATGATGATGATGACAAGGTGCATTGGATAATGCGACGGAGCATAAATACGTGGATTCCCATTGGTTGCAGCAGCAGCCGATTCGCTACATCTCCTCCGAACAAGGGAACCTACTGAGCATTGTCATGTTTCGTTCTCAAAAAAACAATTGAAGATGTCAACAAAATCAGGGCATAAAAATTATTTCATTTCATTGTTGTACATCAAAGGGGTAAAAATGTGAAGTTTTTGGCTTCATGTTTTTGTGTGTGTGTGTGTGACTCCCTGCAGTAAAGCATGAAACAAACGACGCGTGTCCCAGTTCACGCTTGACTTGTATGAAAGTTTAAAACTACGAAAATCTTCAAGGCAAAATGCACAAGATACACACATATTATATATATATATATAAATCAAATGAAGGTAGATGGAAATTTGTAAAAAGGGCTGCAACAATGGCCAAGGAAAAAAAATTAGTTCCGAGTGTTTTTAAACACAGTTTTTTCGCATTGTTAGACGTGTGTAAGTTAGAAAAAACGGAAAATTACGATTATCATCCGGATTAGATCAGGATCTGCTTTTCTTGTTATGATAATCATGCATGTAGAGAGAAAAGAAGAAAACAGTTGAATCTTTCTTTTTTTTTCAAAATCAACAAATTTTTTATAGCAAAAAAAATGAAACTGAAAACTAAATGGGAGATCATCAAAGAAAAAAAAGACGAGCCGTTTATGCCTCAGGGATATAGAGATGTCACCTGCAAAAAGGAGGATTTCCAGTTAGATTTCCCCTTTTGAAATGAATTATTTTTTTATTTTTGTGAGAGCACGCTTGTTTTTTGTAGTGCAACGAACTATTTTTGGAGCGAACTGACAGTTGCAAATTGCGAATGGAAAGTGTGAGCCGCCGCTTATTCGTAGTGGTCCTTTGAAGGGATACAGGTTGATTGTTAATTTTCGTGGGTTTTGCATACAATGCACTCAAATGAAAAGTAAATATTTGTCATGAGTGCATGCTGTAGGTATTAATAAAATGTGGACGCATGCATTATGTACTACTGCTGCTGCTGTCATCAAGTGTGACTCTGTGGCTATTAGAATGATCTACAACAGAACAGAACAGAAGGACTACCAACGAACGAACCACACGATCTGTCGAAAATGAAAGCACAAATTCATCTCCTTTTTTGGAGCTTCCCTAATAATAATCACGCTTAAGGAAATGAAGAATTGCGTTATTAATGTAATGAGAGAAGAAGAATTACGGGCGCAATTGTATTATTGCGTTACAAGAAGGCTGCTGCTGTTCCGAATCAATGCAAACTTTATTTTTAAAGATGATATTATTAGTCTATATGTTCTCTTTGAAACTTTCGGGCGTATTTGCCTTTGTCGGGTGGACCTAAGCTTCCAAATGCAATATATATTTAATTCGTGCGATCCCGAGTTCCAAACTGCTTGTATTATCCTCCTTCCTTCCTTCCTCTTGCAGCAAAAAAGTGCACACAAAATTTCTCCCCTTGGTTATGTTGTTGTCTGGAATTCCGAAATGAGGACGTCACATTCATTGCAGACTGTTATTGTTTTGCACGGATAAGATATATACGAACCCGTGTACTTTTCTGACTTTGTGACATGACTTGGCTTCTATATGTGACTTATAATGGTAGTGGGGGGATCGGGATCCACATAAAAGACACGCTTTTGAGCGAAACGAACAGGGTGAGTTTAACGGTGTATTCTCTGCATCAATTGAATTCCTCATTTTTTTGTTACTATTATTAGCCTTCACTCACACTCTTTAAATATGCTAGTAGTCTGCGAAAATAAAACTATTGTTTTTCACTGTGGAATCTGTTAAATCCTTTATGCTTAGTGAGCCTTTAGATGATTATATCCTTGTGTCGATTATGTAAGTAGTGGAGCAACCCAGAGGCAGTCATGGTTTATTGGATTATATGCTAATAATGCTACGCCTAAACATTTTTGTGTCTAGAAGCAGAAGAAGAAAGAAAGAAAGAAAGAAAGAAAAAAATGACGCTTTTTTGGATGTTGTGGAATGACAAAGAAAAAAAATCGTGTGTAGTTAGCATAGTAGTACACATTTTGTTAGCATTTAAAGCTTTTTGTTTTCCACTTTAGCGTCATCATCATCATCAACACATCTATATTCAAACTACAGTTTCTCAGATTGATCATTAGTAGGCTTGTTTTATGTTAGCCCGTTGCGCATACAACCGTATTTTTCTCATGGAAAATATAAAAAAAACTGGTTTTGTTCGGGTTGCTTTCTTCTCCGTTCAAGCGGCGAGTAATATGTGATATGTCACTGCCTAAAAGCGATACTCAGTTGGGGTTTTGGCTTTCAAGTAACACGTTGTCGCAGTTAAAAATTATTATTGCAATTTCATTTTTGGTAGTTGACGTTTCTTTTCTTCACTGTTTTAAAGTGAGGGACAGGAATGTCATGACATGAAAATACATTAGTGTGCAGCAGGCAGGCAGGCAGGCATGTGAGGGAATTTTTAAGTGCTGATATTGTCAGAAAAGGGAAAAAGTTACAAAGTCGTAATTTGTCACTAGCAAAAGTCTTTGTCAACATTTTATGATGGAGAGCCAGGACAACAAAGCTTGTGTAAGTGTACTCTCGTACTTTTGCCATGCACTTGAGCAATGCGAAAACATAATGAAAATAAGTGTGTAATTATCGAGAGTTGTCTTCGATTTGTGTTTGTGGTACATGAAACAGAAATTGTTCACATAATTTTTGATGATGTAACAACTAACACGCATCAGTCGTATGTGACATTTTCGACTAAGAGTAAGCATAAAAATTAGCAATGACGCCAGCAGCAGCCTCAACTCGCAGGTCGTTAAGCGCAGTTTCAGCGACTTTCCGAAGAAATTATTATTAAACATTAACAGAGCTGTGTGGTTAGAAAAAATTATGATTTATATGGCAGCGTCGTTGAACGTCCACGACGACTGTTGCAACATAAAGTGCATTAATTGATCCCCATTTATGACAGCTTTACGAGGCTTGGCTGTACTATTTTGAGACGTAACACGAAGCGGAGTAATTTAATTAGGAAAAAATCAGATTAAGCTCTTACATCATCACACCAGCTTCCACATGTCACTCTTAATTTATAGGCGGTGAGTGACCCCGCATCAAGATATTAGGTAAGGAACACCTAAGTATAATATTATAGCCTGCAGTTGCCAGTAGTTATCCACTGGGTCACACAAGAAAGTTGGGTTCCACTTGGGTTTTATTGATGATCAAGATGACACTCTTGTCACGCTCCTAATTGTGTAGGCGTGTATGTGTAAATCCTCCCATTTCATATTCCGAACAGCGTGCCTTTGACATTTTTCTCGAGTAGAGTACGCAGCAACATTTAATCACTTTGCGAGAGTGTGGTAGCGTTTAAAACAAAAGAGACAAAACGTTGTTTTACAAGACTCTCAGAATCTCTCAGAATGTACATTTCCCATTTAAATTTACACTCATCATCGCTTAAAAAGTCTTTTTACAACACAGTCCTAGTTTTTTATAGGGAGTCGGAGTGTGTGTGTGACACGCTAGTTTAGAGACTTGTTTATAGTTTCCACATGGGGATTGTGCTTGTAGGCAAAAAAGAGGAGAACTGTGATTTAGCGTTTGTTAGCAACCACACCGTGGGAATTTTTTTCTCCGCATTACGGTTTGCTTGAGTCATTGTGTGAATGAAGTGT
Organism: Dicranocentrus wangi; assembly: GCA_036850665.1. Lineage (NCBI taxonomy): Eukaryota > Metazoa > Arthropoda > Collembola > Entomobryomorpha > Entomobryidae > Dicranocentrus > Dicranocentrus wangi. The sequence goes on along the minus strand of JAANSN010001382.1, from coordinate 19,503 downwards.
CTGAAGAAAATTATGTAGTCGTCTAACGATAGTTAGTAGTAGTAGTAAAAATACGGTGAAGGATATACAAGTCGTTCATCTCCCCATTTAAAGAGGAGTGCATATATAAATAAGCTCATAGCTCATCATCATCATCATCATGACGGAAAATTAAATGCGCAAAGCTGATAATTTTTACTTGTGCGGAGCGGATATACCTATATCGGTACACAAGGCACACAAGCTGGGTGGGAGGGAGGTGAGGTGAGATGGTTAACAATCATACACACACACGTTTATCAACTGATTATGTGAGGATTATTGCATGAAAATTATATATTTTGTCTTAAGTTAGCGCTTTTTTTGTTCGGCTACCCATTCATTTCGCCAATGAATGAGTGGGCTCTTTCAAGTGAAGAAATTGGAACGTGTGAAATTTTTGACTTCTTCTCCCTTTCGTTTGTCCCTAACTGCCACGACGGGACAGGGTTTATGGGACGCGTGGGGTTTTTATTCTGCCGGAAATGTGGAAATGGCAGGTTTTGCAAAAAAGAAAAAAACATTGTTGAGCTGCTTACAATATATCTGTTTTGCGTCATTCCATAATATATCATGAGAAAGGACTGAGGAGGAGGTGGAAGTAGGTGGTTAAAAAGGTGTTATCGTATGCATTTCAATTTGCGTGCGATGATTATGATTATTGTTTCTTGTACTGTTATTACTCCATTTGGAGGGGGAAAATCCTGCACACGGTTATTGAAAACTTGTGTGATATTATTGCTGCGGAGTTTGTCATATTTTTTCAGATACGTATATATATGTATACGCAGTCCCTTTCTAAATCCGCTAGACTTGAACTAACATGTCATTATCTTCACAAGAAGAATATAACAAAGAATATCGCAAAAATATCCTAGTTTATCTCTAGTCGCTCACATTTCGCCACCACCACCACCACTTTTTTTTAGATATTTTTTCTAATGAAAAGGGAAACGTGGCAATAATGAATAACTCAATCTATAATAGGAAAGTTGCGATACTTCAATAAGTGGAAAGCGCCATGTTGTCCATTCCATATTTGGAAGGTTTCAGCCTCATCATTCTCATTACGAGGAGAACAAAAAGGAGGAAGCAGCTCAATACATATATATTATATGTCTATATCTATCTCTATTTATCAATAATCTTCCGTCGATACACTTTCAAGGACAGTTTTTAAACTAACTAGCTAATCCCATTTGGTTGCGTTGTTCTTGACTTTTACTGTCATCACACAAGATATCTCTATATAAGAGTAGTAATCTGTGAGTGAGTGACTATGACTGAGAGTTGTGTTTTTCCGAGAGGGATGTCAATCACAACTCTTGGAAACTAACCTTGTCGACGACGACGACGATAATGAATGTGTAACTCAACTTTTTATTACTCCATCAGTGAAGAGAATGCAATGACCTTTATTTGTAAACATAAGAAGAATGTATTGGAGTTAGTTGACGTCGACATATATATATGATGACTGTGTCCACGTTGAGACGCTCAACTTTCATCCTCTCTGCAGAGCACACAGTCATCTCAGCCAACATTTTTTTCTGTTACAGGAAATACTGCAAAAGTCTGCTTATATACCCATCATGAATGAGCTACTACTATAATCCTTTAAGATTAGCAAGTAGTAAGCCACTAAGCGTATTATTATTATTATTATTTTAAGCCATTCAAACGGCTCCCCGTTGAAGTGTGGCCATTGCAAGAGATTATAGGTTGACTTCCTTCTCTCTCCCTTCCATTGATTGAAAGTGCACTTGCACACTGGCTAAATTTTTCCACACACAACCAAATAGGTAGCTGAATAGAGAATGTGTCGATAAAAACGCTTTGAAACAATGGGGATCTCTGCATGAGATGATGAGGAACTTGAATTGTGGGGATGCGAAACCTGAAAAAAAGTCCTGCTATAAGGCACGTTGTGGAGAGAGAGAGAGAGGTCCTCATCTAAGGTTTTTATTGTTTGAAGTAGATGGATTGATCTAATAATGAGTCCGCTTAATAAAACTACGTATCGACAACTGACGCTGTTTTCACAATCCTCTCATTGTTTTTGCCTGATTATGTGTCTGTCTGTGTGTGAGTCACATAATATATCGTGTATTGTGTTGCAACTTGCAACTACTATACTGCAAGTCATTTTCCAAGCTTTCCTGAAAAGATCACCGCTGAGAGAGTTTCACATGAAAATGACTCACTTCACAACAACTGACAACTGAGCTAAATTGATTTTTAATTTAGCACAAAAATCAATTTATTGCTGGCAGATAATCTAATCTGAAGTCGCCCATCTTTTATGGCTTTTCAGTGATGATGATGGCAGACAGATATCCATTATGGGATTGCTTTGAAGCCCTCTTTTTTCTGTTAATTTTCAGTGAGCATAAGACTGCGCCGCCGCTAGCTCTCTCAGCTCTCTGTCTTTATTGTTTTCTCTTGAAAGATAAATGTGTTCTGATATCGAAGGGTATATAAGTATTATGCTCGCTCACTAGTCGCTAGATAAGATTGTCGACTCCCTCTGCTCTGATTCCACATTTTCCACGCATGCGTTCTATCGGTATTTTACAAAAAAGACGGTATAGTAGATTAGTCTCTTGCGACATTCTCGGAGGTCAGGCTATTTTGAGTAGGAAAAAATACGACATTTGTGTGGCAACTAATCAGGATTACGGAATCAGATCGCATTATTGAATTGTGCGTGCGCCTGTGTGTGAAAAGCAATACAAAAGAGGATTGATGACATGTGGTTTCCTTTGAGATAAAAATCTTACCATTTCATGACGCCCTAGTAAAAAGCAGAGTTGGCATAGGTACGTATTTCGTAAATCTTTTTTTTTCTGGTAGCATTAAAGGCGTACACACTCCGGAAGGATAAAATGTGTTGATGTGTTCTCTGACGAAATCTGTAATCAGGAAGTGTTCGAATGAATATAGGGAATTTCGGAGTGAGTGGACAGAGAGATGTGGTTCTCTTCTAGGATCCTCCCTTAATCTGCACGAAAACGAAAAGACGATCTCAACTACTTACTGTGTAGTGACTGAGAAACATTGGTAGTTGGACAGAAGTATAATATTCTAAAGCTACAATGCAATCGATTTTGAATTTGTTAGCCCGTGTACAATTTTTTTCTTCACAAATTCGATACATGCATGGATCCGATGAAATCATAGATACGGATAGACATAAAGATGCCTCCTCCAAAAGTCGTTTTATATATACTGCACGGTGTTGACCTTTCCTTTGGGTTGTATAATAAATACATACTTGCATAAAACGAAAATGAAACTGATCCCTTTCAGCAAGATCATAAGTTGGAATGAATAACATTAGGCATGCAATGCAACTGTTGAATGGCTCGGTCGGATTGCATAATTTATAAGAGAAAAAGGGATCAAGCCAAGAATAGAAGGAAAGGAAGGCCTTCATGACCGTACACAATTTTGTTTATTCATGAGAGTGGAGAACGTTGGAAATGGTATATTTCTGGGATTTGATATGCTCCCAGGAGGGAGGAAGAAGGAAGAATGCAGAAGAGAAGAAGGTTTGCGGTAATTGCAGGGTCATTGAAAAGCGATTGGGATTTCGTGCGTCTTCTTATTTTCAATGGACTTTAAATAAAATAAGAAAGAAGGGAGCATGCAATTGGGTAGCGGTGTATGTATGCAGTAGTAGTAGAGAGAGTGCTATTCTAGTGAATTTGAATACTAAATAAAATTCTTGTTTCCTGTTATGTATAAATTTATCCGGTTTAAAATTTACAGCGAGAGAGTTGCCGTGGTGCACGGTATGCATGGATGATGGTGTGAAATGTCTGTGACCTTAGAAAACATTTTGAGATGCACGAATGCCCTCACCAACACACCACATCACATATCACATCATCATCATCATCATCAGCTGAATTCACATTTAAAAAAAATTCAGTTTCACTTCTGTTTTGGGCTGGTGCCCGTAACGTAAAAGTCAGTTGCGTTATTTGCTATGTACGGATGATATAAAGCTTATATTATTATTACGTATGTGCTATCGGAAAGTTATATCCATCCGGTGGTGTATATATATAATTCTGTTGAGTTTTATTTAGATAACTCCCGAGCAAAAGTTGTTTTTAAAAATAAAAAAAAATGCTTCATAATATATTATGATGATTCTCATAACCGATTCTCATCTTACATAAATACCTAACTGAAGATGTAGTAGTAGTAGTGGTGCGGTAATGCGGTAATATATATATATATATATGTATAACAGGGTCGGTCCCGGTTCATTTCTATCAACACGTTGGCATGCTCTCTCTGGCTTGTTTTCACTCCTGTAATAACGATTTTCAGATTTTTCGTTGACAGGAAACGTGTTCGAGTTTGCTCGTCGTGAAACATCCCCAATTCAATGGGATGCCGCTCCTCACTAAATTTTAAACTGGTGTCTGGTTAGCGTACGTCCGATGTTACATGACTTTTTGTGACGTTGAGCAGGACACGTTGTTGCGCCTTGTGGTGAAGAAGGGTATTATGCAAGCACAATAATAATTTGAACTCGTAGTAGTAATGGATCCGGTTGTTAAATTAATTGTTTTCTCATTGTAAACAATATTAGCTTAGCACGTTAGCTGGCTTCGTAATGCGTATGTCAGTATATGCTGCAGTTACGTAGAGGTAGGGTTATTAGGAGGCTAATTGCAGTATAAGTTTTTCAGTTGAGAAAAAAAATCTCTAACAGGAGTCCACCAGATGCAGGTTTCACATTAGTGGAGATAATAGGGGGACGACGGTTGGCGGTTGGTTGGACTGAGGAACTAATTAAAAATTCATGAGAGATAGTTAAAGTACACAATGAAGTTCTTTCATATCTTTTCCCTGTCAAACCAGATTGCGCATTCGTACTTTATCGTGTTTTCTAAACACGACACATCTTTGCATTGTAGGCGGGTATGGGTCGCAAAGAGGTCGACTACAATTTAGCTAATAATGACCAATAAAATGAAAATTTGCTTGTCCAGTGAAAACAACACATCTAATTGCATTCTGTAGAGGTGGGGCTCTGGTGGTGGTTCGGTGGACTTAATTCCTCACTAAACGCGTCGGGTTGCGTTGCTGTGGCGATTCCTCCACCCTCCATTCTTCACCGCCCGCGTTACAAAGGCCGAGTGACGTCTGACGTCACCGACAACTAATGATAATGGTTTTGAATAAAAAAGGGATGGATATATACACGCGGCTTGTTGCTGTGATTGTTTTGCAAAATTGTCGTTGTTTTGATTTTGACAAAAACATTGGATTCACGGTAACGACAGCTAATACCCCTGTTTATTTGTTCTGCTTTGTAGATAAACACCGTATAAAGCTACCTAATCATCATTAGTCGTACAGTAACATGGGAAATTTACGTAAACCCTCTAGAGACTAAAAATAATGATAGTTTGTTTCACTGTTAAATTGTCTGTAAATGGCGACTGGGAATCACGTCTACTCCTAAATGACATGAACAAGACAGGAATTTAGTGTTTTTACCCTTTGAGAATTACAATTCACGTTAAAATATTCATATACGCGTCGCTCACATGGTGACTTGAAATGATGACTTCACTTATACTATATTACGTGTTCCCTCAGTTTTACCATGCTTTACAAACTCGTTACCGACCTGCCGAAGAAAACGAGTGGAGTATATAGTGTATATTATATTATATATGTGTATCTGTACAGAAAAAATTCATTCGAAGGGAAAACATCAAAACATTATATATATTTTTTTCAAGAAGCATTTATTCGCCAGATAAAAAAAGAGTTTTGTCACGCATGGATCAGAAACAGGATTTCTGCATGTGGACATAGCCGGCGAAAAAAAATATATCCACATAGTCAACCTTTCTATCATTTTTGTGAAAAACAGACGACTGTGCGGAAGGTAGTGTATTGGAGAAGGAGTAGATGGATTCCTGAAAGAATGTTGGTTTTGGTTCTAGTGGGGACGGTGGTGGTGGTGGTGTTGGTGGCGTGGCTCGTTATTTTTTTTTCTAGAAACTATTTCGTACGCAACAAGCATTAATTCCTCCTGCTGAGTTGATTAAGATAGTGTGCCAGTTGGGAGAAGAGGGAACGTTGTCCTGCGAAGAGGAATAGGTAGGTAAATAATCCTATGCTATACGTTCGTACGTGACAGACAATTTAACATTGTGGCTGGAAATCTGAAGGTCTGGGTTATGAAAATTGGTGCCGTGAGGTGATATCATCTCTGTCAATTATAAATGAATGCCAAGTCTAGTAATTAATTAGGGGCAACGTGGAATGCAAAAGGTAAAAAAATATCATCACTGTCACGCTGGCAAAACCATATTCTCACACAACTGCAATCGATTTTGCAACACAATCTACCTTTACCTAGCGTGGAGAACTTGCTAAATATTGGATTGGAAATTGGGAAACCATAATTGAAAATGGAAAAGCATGATCCTCGAAAAAAAGAAAGAAATCACAGGTAATTGTCATATGCCAATAAAATATATATGAGATGACGACTACGTCGTCACCGTCTCCAGTCGTTTGTAAATAATAGCTTTTCATCACACGAGCAAATATAGTAAAATAATAATAATACGTGTGTGTTTGACGAACGCTGCTCTCGTGGAAAGGTATATATAAAATCAACAAAACTGGGGCTCGGATTTGCACGTGCATCTCTAAAGCTATGCTATAATCCAAGGGATTCAGAGGAAAAACGGTGCCGTAAAACGTCTGTTTGCTCTTTCAAATATTGGAAATATTATTGCCGTGTGTATAGAGTAATTTTGTGAGCAAGCATAATATCATATTAGGTATTGTGTTGTGTAAGCTAAGCAAGCATGATAGGTTCACTGCTCTGCAAATAAGCCATTTTTTAATGTTTTTTTTTCTATACGGTCCCAGTAACACAGCACTGATAGATTTATGCTGGTCGTCATGTGCTAAAGCGGTTTTCAATATCCTCCATTTTGTTCGTCAGAGTCGTAAACATATATGAGGAAATTCAATTTATTTACTAGAACATCTTTTCTCAGGGTATCCACCCATGATGCAGATGAAGAGAAAAAAACAATTGAAGCAATAAGTAATCCCGGTCCCGGTGGTGCATGCAATGCATGGTGGCAGTGCAGTGGTAGAATAACATATTGACAGAATGAGTTTTTTTTTGTTGAGTTGGGAGTAAAACACGTCAATGCAATCGTTTTTCGGTGGTATTGCCATCATCGTCGTCGTCGTCGTCGTGCCTTTGTTCCCACTTCAAAATGTAATGGACTCGGTGACTTTTCAATCGTAAAACGTGAATGTAAAAAATATTGACTGCACAGTGGACACGGTGTGGTGAGTAGGAATTGGTCACGGATTTTCTAAGGCTCATAAGAGCAGCCATAACTTCAATTATTACTGCGGTTAATGGTCACCCCAGAATTCACGAACCCCACAACGTTTTTTTTTTGGTATAAAATCAATGAAATCGGGATACACGAAGGGTGTATATGTATTATACGATCCCAATTTTTGTTGTTTTTTTTAAATGACCATTTAAACCAGCAAAAGGAGAAATATTATATGATTTCCTCTGTGTTGTATTATGCTCTGCATGGGTAATGTAAAAGGAGGAACGAACTAACGTGGTCGTCCTCCGTCTATGAGCAGCATTGTCATGTTTTAAAAAATTCAGGTCTTTCATATTCTGCCAGAGAGCCATTACCATTAGTCACTACCACACAATTGACACAATACAATGCAAAATAAATTTAACAGTTTGTGTCGTTTGTGGATTCACGTGGCTAACGTATATTATATTACCTGCCATATTTCCTTCTCATGTAAATTGTCTGCTGAGGGAAGGAGGAAACAAACTGCGTTTAAACTGTACATTTACAATTCGCAAGGTTTCAACAACGTGATCTTCTTTTTTGAATAATGAATTGACCATTCTTAAACGAAAAAAATAACATGTTTGGCCATTACCTTCAAAAAAATTTTTTATTTTTTTTGCGATTCTCATCATGTATCGGCTCCTTTTGTTAATTTTTTTTGTCTGCCCATGTCATAAACATGTTAATATTCGCCAAGTTATAAAATCTCGGAATTCTAAAACAGGCAGGCAAGTGATTATGGAACAGGAAATATTTGAAAATCTTTTTAGTGGTATTATTACACCCTCGTTTTTTTGCTTGACAACCAATCATTTTCACTAGTTAAGTACAGGATGGTCATGCCATTTGAATGGTGAATGGGTGTAATAAAATGAAGAGATATTATTGCACACAGGAAAAAGAGGGGTGACCAAGAAGTTGTTTTCAGGAGTTTAGAAAAGTGGCACGTGGTTTAAGGTGGGCAGACAGCTCATGTTATTAAATTACCATTGGAGCTCATTAGAAATTTACGTTTGTGTGCGCACCGCACCGTAAAAACTTGGGCCATTTTTGGGGTGTGATAAAAGAAAGAGTCGTGTCGTGACGACTGATGACAAAAAGTAGACGATATGGTTGTATCCCCGAACATTTATTATATGCTTTTTTGTTGAAGCCAAAAAAAAAAGATGGAACTGACACAAAATGACAAAGTTTGTCATTTGTCATAACTTTCAAATAATTGGGTTTTATAGTCCCCCAAAAAATCCCATATATCTTTGTGTGAGCTGTTTGCTAAAAATTTGCTCAGGTGGAATTGGACTAAAAACTCTTCCCAGGTGTGTGCGACTTTTTTTTTAATTGGCTGAAGATTTACTTTGTTGGGTTTTTGTCCAACTTGATTTATGAATCCCGATTCCCAATTAGTGCTACACATCGTAAAATGCTAAAAAGCAAGCAAGGGGTTCCATTGTCAAGCTAGATTATTCAATAGATATTATTATACAGCACGAGAAAAAAAAATCCTGGGGAATTTGAGAGGAAGGTGCAAGGTACGTGGTTAAAAGGTGAGCTAACCAACCTGAAATCCATAATCCATGCCAAAAATCAAACACAAAGTGCGACACCGTGGAAGATCATGACCTGAGGCAGTAAAGCAAACATTCTTTTAATTCAATACAGGCATAATATATAAAAAAAAAACTGATATACGCGTCTCTCTGACAGCAACAACATTGTTGCAGCAGCAGCAGCCTGCGGTATATACCATTTAGCGCGACTTTGATGCGTAGATAGCTAGCGCAGAGCTCTTCTGCATGTGCTAGAAAACCCTAGGAGTTTAGCAAATAAAATCTCGTGATTTTTTTACGTACAAATAGTGTGTGTCCCATTTGCAGATCAATTCTTAAAGATTTCATATTATCAGCACAAGTGTGTCTTCTACAACAAGAGGAGGAGAGGGACGGATAGATTGACAGAAAAGATTTTCGGTATCTGATCGACTTGCGCAGTATGGCATAACTATTTCCTTACATTCTCACACAACCAACAACTCACTTGTGTGAAATAAGTAGTAGTAACACAGTGAAAAAATTATTTAAAAAAAAAGTAGTGGGGAAGGGAAACGTATTGGGTTTAACAAGTTTGCTCATTGTAGTTTTCTAAGCAAGCACACATTCGAAATGTGAATCAAATGTTGTAAAAGTTTTTGTGTGAGTGTGCATACATCTCTCAGGATCATTGCATCCTTGAGAATATGGAGTTTACCAGGATACTACTATACAATAATAATAATAATATGTAAGAAGGAGTTGTCTGGGTTTTCATGGTACATAATCTGAAATGTTTCTTAGTCGTCTTCTTCAGAGTGAGTGGTATATAGTGCTCTCATCTCAATTTGAATTCCGTAATCTCACTACTGCAATATAATGTGTGTGTGGAGATGGTAAAGCGTAATCAAATCCTACTCTCGTAAAACCTGTACCAAAAATGATAGTACCGAAAGATATAAAACATCTCTCTCCCTCTCCACATCTTTGGCACTGGGCGAACAAGGGAATTCAAGAAAACAACTTTAAATGTGATATCACTTACTATTATACGATACTTCAGGAACGATAGGCAGTGGCATAAAATGAATGTATATATCTCTGCGTGCTTACATACAATATGTACCTGTGTGTGTGTATTCTCCTCTCATCTCACCTAAAGATGATTCGGTAGAAGCATAAGAATCTTGAGGTGATGGTGGTACAACACAATGTGATCCTGCATATATCCATACTTTACCCATTGGTCTTTATGGTTGGACTTAAAAGGAAGAAAAAGGGAGAATTCAAAGGAAGACGGAGAGACATGAGAGACGGTCCATGTGTTTCCTTTTGCTGGGATCTGGGATATGAGAGGGAAGAAATGTATTGAGGTTGGAGATGTCTTTCTCATTCACTCCATCCATAATAATAATATAATGCATCTTCTTCTGTTCAAGTAGCTGAAAGAGGAGAGGCTCTGTGTGATATTTAGTGGGCAAGCAAAGTAGTTGAGCACAAAGCGAAATCATAGAAACCCTCTCTCTCTTTCGGTAAATTGCCAGCAGATGCAAGATGCAAAAGGTTACTCGTTCCTTGTCCTATACACAAATAAATATTATATGGATAAAGAGATACTTTTGACTTGAAGAGTACAAAATCCATCTTCCATCTGCATCCTCCTCCTCTCGCTCGGACTCATCTGAATATGAATGTTTGCCAGGTTCACTGGCTGGCAGGAAAATGTGTATTATGTTATTACGATTTCCCTCAACATATGTACACAATTATTTAAACAGGATATCTATCTACATTTTGCTCGCACAAGCATCATAATAATTTCAATTTGTGAACGTTGTTGGATATTATTTACTCTGGCGAGCTAGCGTCCGTCCGTCCGTTTCTTAACCACTCTTTGATATACCATATTATATTTTTTACGTTTGAAGATGATGATGCGTGATATTAAAAGTTTGCTTAAAGTTTTCACACTTTTATTGGACCTACCATGCCGTTACGGAACTAACCAATGTGTGGCAATGGCAATATTTATATGCAAATTCAACACAGGGTAGCATTTTTTGGCATCACTTTGTCATTTATATAACGTTCATATTATTTATTCGAACCTTACTTGGTTGGCTCTCTCCCGTGAATTTCCTTGTTGTCTGATTTTGATTAAACGACGACGACGACGACGACAGTGCACACAAAGAGCGTGTGTATTGTCAGCAGTCGTAGTTCGTAGTAGACATGCACATGCACTCACCGAGTCTCGCCTTTCTTCTTATGCTCTGACTCATGATGGACTTCTGAACTGAACTGTGAGAGTGAGTGAAATGAATGTTGTCTTTTGGGTCTCCTCAAGTTCCAATTGTGAGCATGTAAATGTTTAATTTGCGTGTCAATGTCGTCGTTGTCATTCCTCCATTTTGGGTTTCCTCTAAAACAGGATGTGTCTGGTGAGCTGTGGAGTTTTCTGTGGAATGCTTTGGGACTGACGACTGTGTGAAAATGACAACTTTAGGTTGGAGTTGGACAGGCTTTAGTGTGGCTATGCAAATACACGCCACCGCAAAGCACCGCTCAAAAACAGGCTTGATAAATATTCTTGAACGTTTTGAAATCTTGGGGGAAGCTACATTAAAGCCGCAGAAATAAATCAATTTTGCTTTTGCTAATAAGCATTTTCTGGATAACTGAGCTCCTTTCAATCCCTTAACATTTAACAATCACTATATACCCATGGTTGTCGTTACCAAGAGTTTCTCAGATTCGCTAAACAGGTAATTCATCTGATACCATTCATTAGTTAAGAAAAAAACTCCAATCTAGGATTAGTTTCTAGTGTTCCCCGACGCATTACTCCGCCATTTGAATAGCTCGCTCATGCATACACATTCTCGTTTCATCCAAGCATTTAACCCCCTCATTACATCCAATCTCATAACTCGAACATCCAACCAAATCCTTGATCCCTGTAGAGTCTTAATCTCTTTTCTTGTTTCAATTTTTAAAACCATCATCGTCATCGTGTCGTGAGCGATGATCAGCATTGTAGGCTGTAGCTGTGGCGGAGGAGCATAATACACTTCTAAAATCCTTGCACTAATTCAGTATATGACTTATTAAAATGCGCTCGGTTTCAAACATTGCCAACGTCGTTAATATATTATTATGCCACAAAATGTGACTGCACAATCAGGCATATGCAGTATATACTGCATGTAAACTTTGAAGTTAGGTGGCATATATGGCATATATACTTATATATACGGAACTATAGAAGACAACCAGGCTTTTAGCCAGAGACTAATATATCGGTTTCCTCATTCATATTCATGTGTACGCTTCACTAGATTATATCCTTGTCAACTGCGAAATTGCAAACTTTATTACACTCCCATAAATCAAAATGGGAGTGACCTGATATGCTCCACTCTCCAAATAACTCGAACCTACCTAACTAATCCCGTTCCGTCAACCATATTACATTTTGCACCAGAGAAACGCAATCTTTCACTCTGCAATTTGTATGCAATGTGACACTACTGATGCCATTACAAGGGCATTAATTTGTCGCCAGCTCCTCTTAAAACTTTTTCCATCCTTGCGTTTCAATGGTGGTATGATGAATGTGCTTATATAGGTTGAACGCTTCAGCTGGCATATAGCTAGATAGATAGAATTTATATACGGTTACTATTTCAGCCAAGACCAATAATGACGACTCCTTTTTTTATGTTGCAGATATTACAGAAGCAGCCAGATGCCATGAGAGAGCCAAGGATGGAATGACGTTCACCTCTGGAATTGGCATTAGACAATTTTAATGCTTTCTTGTGAGACATGAACAATTTTGATCGATTCCCCAGCCCATTTGCATTCCACGGGAAGAGCTTGAAGCTACTACTGCTGTCCGAAAGTTTTCATCAGAGGAAAATGACGACTGGCACGGCCTACCTGTAGCTGCCAAACAGTAACATTTGATCCGGAGGGATCTTCCGAAATGGAACTAAAAGTTTGGGTGGAAGGGATCCAAAGGGTTGTCTGCGGGGTCAATGAGAAAACAACATGTCAAGTATGTCGGAAACAGGCCATTGTGCCATCACCACAATATTCACAATAGGAATAGGAATAATAATAATAATAATAATAACGATTTCGTAATTAGTGTCCGTGAAGTTGAACACAATTGCATGGCTCATCATCATCATCATGAATGAATGATGGCTCAATGTAGAGGCAGCAAAATAATAGTGAATCCTTCCCCACAAACCAACCATGTTTTAAAAAAAAGTTTTATTTCGTGCAGACTGAGGCACACACACAACAAAACAAATATAAATGTGTATATAGAGTTTTCTAAAGACTGTATTTTAGGGGGCGTACGTAGCCTAATTTTTTTTTCAATCCTTTCCAGAAAACCCATATATAATGTAATACTACGAGCCAGTTGGATTTATATCACAACTCTGTAGTGTAGGCCGGCAGTATACGGAGTAGGCTCCTGTATGACAATATTTTTGAAAGGCATCATGCAGGATATATATAAGTATTTTCATGCAGAGAAGGCGTAACGCTGCATTTGCTTTCCTCAATAATAAAAGTCGTCGTCGTTCAGTTTTGATTAAAATTTCTCAAGTGAAGAAAGGTCAGTAAGAGATTTCCATCAACGGCTAATCATCGTGCCAAAAAGTAGACAAGAGTAGGCAAAAATAGAACATGAGATCGATATAAGTTCTTGTTTTTTTTCTTTTTAGTTTTTTTCCCTTTCCACACGACATGTAATTTCCTTCCTCCTTTTATACACGCACGAATTGCCGAACCTATAATATACTTCCTATAGGATTTCCCTGGTGGTGGCGTATGTTATGTGTGTTGTTGTTTTGGCAGCAATTTAGTCAGGAGTCAGGAGGAGAGAAGTAAAATAAAAGTGTCATGGCACATCCGATTTTTTTTTCGTGATGCCTGTCTACCACCAAATGTTTGTCGTTTTTTCTAAGATGATAGAGTATCTTTGGAGCAATTGACCTTGCTGAATAAATGTGGCTGAGCTGCCACGAACCTATATATTTTACTCAAGTTAAGCAGGGGGGACACATGAGTTATTGGTGGAGTTGGATGGAGTATGTGGACGGGGTTTAAAGTGGTTCTCGAAGAAAATGATTTCTATACTGACTGTGTGGCTCTTCTTTTTCTTATATTATTATACAGGACGTGGTTTATGCCTTGGCACATGCGACTGGGAAAACTGGGCGATTCACTCTCATCGAACGTTGGCGGAATAGTGAGAGACTGCTGGCACCCGGAGAGCAACCGCTTAAGGTGACTTTCTATTTCTATATTTTTCTCAACTTATCAAATCATTCCATTTTTTTTCTCGCTTTCCTCAGTCTCCCTCAGAGCACGTCAGAAGGTGCATGCTTGCTTCCCGTGCGGCAGGGCAGGGAAACCTCATAATTGATTTAGTATTATTTGCCCGGCTTGTTTGCTGTGGAATCTCTCGACTAATATTGATTATTGATTATTGCGTTTCTGCCTCTCTTTTTTTGTAGGTGTTACTGAAATGGGGTGAGCACTCAAACGACGTACAGTTCATCCTACAGTGGTCGCCGTTGGACTCGTCGTCGAGTAATTCAAAGCCTACATCACCTGGAAAATCTGGTCAGCCTGGGGGAGGTGATAATAATCTGAGTGAGAACTTGAGTTCTGCGCCGCAGCACAAAGGGGGCACATCGTATTCGCCTGGTGGGGGTAGTACAAACCAGTCAAGCTCGATACTACAGAGTAATGGACTTTCATCCAAGAAATCCCCGTATTCCGCGACATCCTACAACTCGAATGTGCTGCCCAACCAAAGACCAAGTCCGACTAGCTTGGCCCCTATAGGCAACTCTAATCCCAATAGTTCGAAACCCTTTCCACACATGAATGGGGGAGGAGGAGGAGGAGGTGGTGGTGGTGGTGGTTCAAGTGTTGTGGGGAATAGACTGGTTTCCAGTGACGCATCAGGTGTAATGAAGGGTGCTCCTCAAAGACTGATACATAGTGATGCCATAAAAGAATTTTCTTCTACTTCGACGACGACGACGACAGTGAGTGGTAAAGTGAATAGTAGTTCGCCTGGTGGTAGCTCGTTACAGCATCAAGGGCCTCCAGTGGGCAAAATGAAGGAGTTAAGTGCGCCCCCTCCGTACAGAGAACCTCCCAATCCGATGTCCTACCAGGGAAAAGTGTCCCCGTCAGTGTCCTCACCCTCTGGTATAAACTCGCCAACACTGAAAGGCCTACCACCGTATCGTGAACCCCCACCGCCAACGATGATGCAGCAACAATCACCACAATACCCGAATGCATATCCTTTAAGACATAGTAATAGTAGTAACTCTCCGGTTCGTGGGGTTGCGAATTCTGCATCTGGTGGCGCTCAGTCATTTTTTGGATCGTCTGCCAATAGTTCTTCATCTAGTTTGCTAAATAATGGTGGGACAAGTAGCAGTAGTGCAAGTGCTTCCGGTGTTCCTAGTTCGAAAGATTCTCCCAGACATGCTCCTCCAATGTCCCCAGCTTCTCATGACTCCTTTCCTTCGACGTTCAACAACGCCAGTGATAAGTCTGACAATTCACCTTTTAGAAATTCTAAGGTATCAAATTATTCCTTGTCTCACACGCCTTACGTATTACCAAATACCAACTCATGAAAGACTTTAAGTTTATGCAGACATATAGAACTTAAACTACCATAGTTTCGCAGTATATGGACAACAATGCAATGTTTGTTTTTTTTGGTTTATTTGCTTAGGACCAACCTTTAATTAATGGTGACACTTCCAGTCAAAACGGATCAGTGAGCAAGACCTCAGCCGTTTCAAGTTCTCTCGACAGTCCTAATTTACATTACAAGGAATTAGTACGCCTCGTTAATTCTCAACGAGAAAAATTAACATCTCAACAGGCTGAACTTACTCAAGTAAGGATTTACAATACCGAATTTTCTGAAAAGAATTTATCATCTTTCTTTACTCACCTCCAAATATAATTTTCGTGATTTAACTTACAATATGAATTTTATATTAATTTAATGTATTATGTTTCCTCGATGTGCAATAATAGTATGATGCCGAAATCATGTTTTGGGAGGGCAAAGCCAAAGAGCAACAACGAAACATGGAATTCATTACAAAAGAGATAACTCGGTTGGAGTTAATCAGTTCTCAAAACGAAAGTCAAGTTTTGTCTCTAGCTCACCTGGAGGATGAGAACGAGTACGTTCGACAGGAGTCCGAGTCCCTCAAGACAGAACTCAATTCACTCCGGTCTGAGCTGGGCCAATGCGAAAATGAGCTAGATAAATGCAGAAATCGGCTCAGGTACCTCTTCAGTGACCTCCAACTTCCTAAGTGTGCTGCATTCTTGTTTACTAGATTATATATGCTTTAAAATATTAGCCAATAAATACAGTATATGTGTTGTACACGCTTTTCAGCTATTATTATTGTCAGTGTTAGTGCAACAAGCACGACGGTTGCTCTCTTGGAGTATAAATCTTAATGTGGATGATTGTCTGTTATGTTGTTCCGCAGGAGACTAGTGGAAGATCTGCACACGACTCAAGCTGTCGTGACTCAACGGCAAGAAGAGTGGTTGCAGAGGGAAGCCGCCACACTCGCCGAAGTTGAAAGGTTGAAAAAAGAACTGGAACTGGCTCGGCGAGAAACGGATGCCGTCTCTGATCTCTCAGGCTCCCTTGACAAAGAAGTCCATAGTTTAGATTCTACTCTAGCCGAAAAGAAGAAGCAAATGGAGCAACTCGTTTCGGCAATGAAAGAAGCGAATTTGCAGAGCTTAATTATTAATCCACCTGAAGAGTTGGTTGATGGTGGGGCACATCAAAGGTCTGGAAGCACTAGGCGTATGATAGGATCCCCAAGACAACTTGAGAATGCTGCTCCAACCAGTAAGAATCCTCATGGGGTGTGGGTGTGATTATGCCAGGCGGCATGATTGGAGAACAACCTTAGCATTAACATCATTTTGCAGATTCTATAAAATTTTAAGGAAACGATATTTTTTGTCTCACTGCGTCCCAATCCCAAAAGTAATAATGCAATGAGTAATAGTCAGTTCGTAAATAAGATATGAATGAATTTCAAGATTTTTCTCTTGGAAGCCAATTATTTTAGTTTTTGGTTAAGCTTTAAAAACTAATGATTTTCTATTATAAATATTATTATTTCGTTTCAATGCACAAATGAAGTCAAATCTTACAGTTAGGTTTAAAACGAAGCCCCGATTAGTCGGCTTAATGATTTATAAATTCTGTAATACTTTTTGTTGCCGATCAGTGTATCAAGACAAGAGAACAGATGGTATATTATGTGCAGTATATATTGCAAGTTACGTTTACGTAGTTAATATTTATATATAAGTATATACGCAGCTACATATTATATATTATGCTATAAAATTAGCTATTAAAAGTTAACTTTTTCTACGCCTCTGGCGGTCGTCATATTAAGTATCTCATGCCTTACTTATACCGCGCTGCGTTCTATATATTATATCCCTAGGTCAGTGGCGTAAACAGCGAAAAGTAATTTACAAAACCAGTTAACGCCGTTAACGGTTAAAAAGTATTGTATTTATTTAAATGCCAATGCAGTAGATTATTACACCTTCTGCAATTTTATGTGAAACACTACAATAAACATTTCAAATAATAAACATTTTGAAAGAAGACGAAGGATTGACTTGGAGTGACGGTTTTATTTAAAGCATTTCAAGGTTCACAATTTTGAAGATATGTGGTAAGCACCAATAAATTTTGATCATACATTTAAAACGCAGTGCTCGCTAACAACAATCAACACTGTATTCCTGCTCTACTCTACAAAATATTGCTATATTAGTGGTTGAAAAAAATCATTGCGGTGGATATGAGACGAGATACTTATTGCAGTGGAGTGGAGTGAAGTGGTGTGGAGATACAAAATGTTTGGGTTGTTCGATAATCAGTAAAATTAGGGCTAAATTTAAACCGGCTACTCTACTGGTTCCTATTCTTACAGTATGATTGGTTCGCATCCCACACAGAATAAAAAGTGTATCATTACAACGGTTTCAAACAGTCTTGACAAATCTTACATTGTTAAAATTAAAATACTCGCGGCGTGAGAGATAGTGGAAGAATTCATCTGAGAAAGTCATCAATGTCTTGCTTCGATAAAAGCGGTTTAGTATTGACGTCATTGTGTTGCTGATAATTTTGATTCATCCCAGGGGCTCTTGGCTGCATTTGCATTAATCCCATCATTGGTGATGTACTAGTAGCATTCATATTAAAGGTTGTTTGACTACGAGGAACACTTGGTGCGCCAAATCCCGTCGTAGGAAAGGAACTTAGGTTATTGTTTGGACTAGGAAAGTAAGTGTTCATCATTGGTTGCTGTTGCGGTTGTCCCATTCCTCCCATCCCCATTGGCATTGACATGGAGGGTGTCATTCTATTCGCAGTCGGTTGACTGTGCATTTGACGAAGGTTGGACTCCATCAGGGTCGATGTTAAGTCTCTCGGTTTATTCTGCACTGGTGATTTATTTGAAGACTGGGAATGTAAATTTGATCCTAGCCCTGACGCTTTACTGGAGTCGTTATTCAGCTTGGGCGATGAACTAGCATTACTGTTGGCGTTCGTGTTGCTCGTAACAGCAGGGGACATCATTGTCATATCGCCAAACATGTCCAGGGATGCACTCCGAGACGAGTTGTCGTTGGCAAACGCTGGATGAGAGTTAAGCTCGGCTTTCCTGCATTAAAAATATTTGAATTAGCATAACTTCCCACGGAGCCAATCACTTGTTACGAGTACTTCTGACTGCTACATAATAATTGAGTGTATTACATTTGCTCTTTCTCCTTGCTAATTGCACCGAGTTCTTCAAGCTTAAGCTTATGCTCCGACTCTACCTTCTGAATTAACTCATAAACGAAACTCATTACTGTTGAATATTGTTGGGTTGTCAGTCCATTTTCAATAGTCAATGGAAAAATAAATGGAAGAATTCTGGTCGCAATGATCTCCTTCGTTACTCCTAGTTTTTTATGGTTTACAGCAAGCTTGTAGATACCTACATGACAAGATAATTTCATAAAATGTTGGCTCCAATCTACGTGATGACATTTTTTTAAAATTGTAACCGATTGTTTGATTTATATTACCAACTATTCCCATAATCATTGGCGCTTCTCGAAACGGAATTTCAGTCAGGAAAGGCAGAACAACATCGATCACAAGCCATTTGTCTAGGTGGTCCAATATTTTTCCCAGACATACCAAACAATTTACTCTCACCTACATTAGCCAAATCAGATTTTGTAACTCGGAAAATTAACGAACCATTTGAAATAAAGCGAAGCAAAATTGAATACCTACCGATAAACTCGAAGATGACAAGCAAAGTTTTCTAATTCGAGGAAGAAGCGAGTTTTTCATAGCGGGGTAGTCAATTAGTCCCGCAAAACCTGGAATGATTGCCAGACACAACTCCTGTACTTGGACGGAATCAGATTCCAATGAACCATAAATC
>JAANSN010001381.1:0-34423 GCA_036850665.1 Dicranocentrus wangi | reverse complement strand
AAAAAAACGCACAAGAAATTAATAGTCAATCATGTCACTTTGACATGTACATATCATGTATCAAAAGGGGATTGGTGTGCTACCTAAAAGACACCGGTGACCAGGACAAGGTTTTGACTTATCGCGGTATGTAAATGCACTGTCTTGGCTCATTTTTTCGTATATCCAATCCAGGTATGACGTAACTTTTGTGTAGACACCTGGTCGGTTCGCTGCAAATCCACGTGGAAAATCAACAAATAAAAATATAATTCTAAACCGCTTTTTGCTACCAAGTGTATTAAATCAAAATTAGTCTTGAGACTACCTCTCGCGCAGCCGTAACCGTTTGAAGTAACTCCATACAATGACCATCTTCCATCATTTTCCTAAAACGAACAAGAAGACGGTGAGTGAATGTACAATTTGGGATTTCTTTGAAACTAGGTAACTCAATAAGGGGAAGTTGGACTTACTGGACACATTAATGGCCCTCCAGAGTCACCAAGGCAGGCATCTCGTCCTCCACGGTCAAATCCGGCGCAGAACATTTGATCAGTCAGTTTATACAGCGGGAGGAACAATGTGCGCTTGCGACATTCCCCAGTGGAAATTAATGGTAACTGAACTTCTTGTAAGGTATCAGCTGCGTTTAAAATAAATTAACGAGTATATTAGGTAACCTATAAAGCAGATTCCACTCTACGAGTAATATTATGTTCCTTTGTAATATAATCTTACGGAAAACACGACCAACTTCAAACAACTGTCCCCACCCCACCTGTACGAGTAACAATTAATGTAAATTAATAACTGCTCTAATAAACCATCAGAATTTCTCTAATTGCTAATTTGCATACCACAGTGCACATCCTCCCATCCCGAATCTTTGACTCTTTCCCTGGCAAGCAAACCGGTCTCACGAAATCCGTGAAATTCACCTCCTTCTCGAGTCTCAGCAACGACACGTCGTTGATGAATCCCACATCTTTGTATTCAGGGTGGAGGAAGATGTGTGTAATTCGGACAACCTGCTCATACGGCGAAAGCACGGTGGCACCCCGTCTCAATGTTCCCAGTCTGGCAACCCAGTAGTCATCCTGGGCACTAAAATAAAGCGAGAAAAAAAATGCTATACCCTGATTGACAGCTCATTACATGCAACATCATGATGATGATGATGACGAGTTAGGCATCAAAGTGAAAGATGAATATTTCGTGAGTCGCGTCGACGGATCGGATGAAAAAACTTACTGATAAAAGCAATGACCAGCGGATAGTAGCCACCTCGATGAAATCAAGGTAGCACCGCATTGATACTCTCCATTCTTGTAGAGTGCAGCCTGCCAAGGCCATTTGCCCGGCAAAGCGTTAGCACCTCCAACGATTCTAAAGAGGAAAAAAAATCACACAAGCCATGCATAATTTTTTGTTTGGATATTTCAAGTGGTGGAATGTGGTGTGGTGGGGTATATATGGTTTGTAATTTTAACCTGGTAACTCTATACCTTGCTCTTTGGGTATACGCCCGGGGGGCAACTCCACACTGAAGATCTTGACATGTGACATTGACAACTAGTTTCGACTTGCATTCAGTCTCGCGGAAGCCGAGTCCTGGCCTGTTGGTGCGCTTCTCCGGACGAAGTGGACTGGTTGTTGGACCCGTAGTGGAGTTCGTAGTAGGGTTCCGTGCTGTTCGGGGTAGGGTCAAGGACTTTCTCAACGGTTTCATAGTCTCTGTATAATTAGAACGTCGTTATAATGTCAAATAGAATACTGGCTGTGTTCAACCTCTTTAGATATAATTTTGGGCACGATTATTGACTTACGAGAATGTCAACGCTTTACACACAGCCCTGGCCAAGTCCTTTACCTCCCAGTGGGACACCACAGAGCTAAATGACTCCACACAGAGCTTACCCCAGTTTCCCGTTTTCCGCACCATTAAATGCCCCCGTTTGTGGTATGTCGGGGAAAAGTCTTCCTTCAACGTGGCAATCTCATTGTCACCTATTTTCACACAGTCGCTTTCATCATCCCCGTATTGGCAGTCTCGTTTGGAGTCACAAATTTGAGTCTATGATTTGATGAACATTGTAAAATTTTATAACACATATCAGTTTGACTAAAGTAAGTTATCTTTCGAATCTATATCCATTCTGGCAACAAAATTAATATTTATAGTCACCTTATTTATACAACTCCGCGTCCCTGCACAGATATACTGTCCCGGTTGACAATACTCACAATCCTGGTATTGTCACCAATTTTCACACAGTCGCTTTCATCATCCCCGTATTGGCAGTCTCGTTTAGAGTCACAAATTTGAGTCTACGATTTGATGAACATTGTAAAATTTTATAACACATATCAATTTTTTGAAGTAAGTAATCTTTCGTATCTAAGTATATTGGGCAACAAAATTAATCTTTATAGTCACCTTATTTATACAACTCCGCGTCCCTGCACAGATATACTGTCCCGGTTGACAATACTCACAATCCTGGTACTCATCACTGGCGTCGGCGCAGTCCGGGATCCCGTCACACAACTTGCGCGAGTTTCCATTCGCCCTTAGAAAGTCGGCACAGAGGCACCCTTCTTCGTCCGAGTTGTCCTCACATTCCTTGATAAAGTTGCACCGTAAGTAGGCTGGAATGCACTTCCCTGAGGAGACACATCGAAACGAGTCGTTTCCCGGACAGTCGTAGCCCACCTCCATTTCTTCATTGACGACAATGGAGGTAGCTGTATGAACCTCTCCTGACTCGTGAGAGGAGGAGGGGGCCGTTGGAACCGGATTGAACGCCAGCGGCGTCGTTTCCACATGATGGTTAATCCTCACAGGCGTTGTGGACGTTGAAACTTTGGTTGTCTCTTCGACGTGCATATCTTCCAGGGATTTGAACCCTGCTTGGCCACTTCCAACTTGAGCAAATATGCCCAATTTGGGGTGACCTTTGTCTTTGGAATGGTCTCGAACCTTTTCGTCACTCGAGGCTTCATTGATGTCAGTATAATTTAAAAATATCTCCTTCAAAAGGTCTTCCACGGATTGACCCTTTTTCAACACGAATTTGTACACGGGCGAGTTGTTGTTGGTTCGCACTTTGGTAGTTTGCTTTGGGGGCTTGGAAGACCACGGGAAGGGGGTTAGATTTGTAGGGATCTCTGAAGACGATAAAGGTTGGTCACTTTGCATGGGCGACTCTGTGACGATCAACGGGACCGGAACATGCTCCACATCCCCTGCCGTGGTAAACTGGGCAGTGTCAATTTTTGAGTCTCTGTGACTCCCAAATGACTTCTGCTCCCGGTGACGCGTTGTCGAGGAATGGGCACTTGTAGATTCCGACCTTTCCGTTGTGGGCGTTTGCCTCATGGTGGGGAACACGGTGGGCAAGGCACTCTCCAGATTTATGACTGTCGGTCTCCCCGTCTCGTTGGCCACCACCAGTGTGATATTCTGTCTGTCAAGAAGCCCCTTGATCAAAGGGTGGCTCGCCAAATGACGACTATTCTCCTTCAACATCCCGTCCGCCCCCAACATCATGGATAAAACTTTATGGAGACTAGCTGTTGTCGCAACATCCGGTGGGAAACTGGGTAGCGAGGTGTCCAAGTCTAGCCTGCTGTCACCGTCCCCCTCCTCGTATCTGTATTGCTTGTTGGAACTTCCTGGCTCTGCTTTGGATGGCTTTGGTCGAAGGGGTTGGTTCACTCCGACGTACGACCTTACCGGAGGGAACAGGGGCGACTCTGTTGTTTTATTGGCTTCTTGGGAGGAGGATGAGGCGGCTGATGATCCGCCAGCGGAAACGTCCGAATTTCTTAGTTTCTCCTCAATTTCCTCCTCCGTCACGGTCAGCTCCTTTAGCGGAGTCTTGATCAAGTTCAGACTTCCCAGCGTGCTCATAATCAAGTCGGTCGTGGACTTGATCAAAATGTCCGGCTCCTTTGGACCAATCACCAGCTCCATTGACGCCGGACTGAACTCCTTGTCCAAGTCCTTGTTCTTTGTGGAATTTTTCTTTTTGACTTCACTCTGCTTCTGCTCCACACTATCGTCATCATCGTACAAGGTCACCCCCACACTTTCCGTGTTGGTCCGCTCAGTCTCTTCCGTTTTGGGGGTGTGGACTGTCGTCGTGGAATGGGGATACGTTGGCTTCCCGCTCCCAAATGTGTCTGGAACAACGTCAACACTGTCCGGGTCCAACCGGTAGATTTTAGGCTCGCCTTGAGCCCCCTCTGTAAACTCGTCCATGTCCATGTAGTCATCCTCCTTCAAAACCGTTTCTTCAGGTACGGGTAGCGTCTTAATCGCTTCAAAATTGTAGGTTATCTTCTTTTCTTCATCCTTTGGCTTCTGTGGCTTTGGTTTAGGCTTGTGCTTGTCCACCCTGTCCTCTTCCGCGCCCTCCTCCGCCGCTTCTCCCATCCTGTCCAGTTTACTATATGGGTTCACGTAGTCTTCTTCCCCGTGGGTAGGGAGTGGGCGCATGTCATCCTCCACTTCTTCCCTCGAAGACTCTGCCGTACTCCCATTAGCCCCCTTTGGTGGATTGGGAATGTGCGGAATGAGTATGGTATATGAGGGAATGTTGGAAGGCTTGAACCCATTCACCGCCTCCTCATTTTGGTGACTGACAACAACAGGGGGTTGCTGCTGCTGCGTTTCATTCCTGTACTGCTGACCCGGATATCCAGGATAGGACACTGGCTCCTCGGAATTCGGCCATGGAGCGTCATCCACCGAGCCACTGGGTCCACTATGTCCATAGCCGTAGTACGTGCCCACCGTGAAGTTGGCCCCGTGTCCATAAACCACATCCATCCCCATTCCGGGCGACACCGTCAGATTCCTGTGGGGATACTCCAGACTCTCCTCCTCCGGCTCCTCGGAATTCCACACAATGACGGGCTCTGTCGACGACAAATGTCCATTGTCAATCTCGACCCGGGGTCGCTTGTCCAGATTGGGTCGGTCCAGGAGCGGAACCCAAGGTTGGGTGTCATAGTACTCTGGGGAGACCCGATCAAATGACAACGGCATCTTGTGGTTATTCAGCAGTGCCACTGACTCATCTCGCTCGGAGCTAATGATGGGGTGGATCGGCTTAAACATTTCTTCACTCAACGGCTTCACATTATCCCCATTACTTGTCTTTAACTTGTCTTGTCTTCTTCGGTGATGATCGTTATGCTCCTCATGCGCCCCAGCGTCATCACCCTGCATCATGATTTCATCGTCGTGGTGCGTCATCGAGGTCACCCCCTCTTTATTGTTATTATTGATTGAGGATGCCGTGGACGTCGACTGTTTCGTTGAAGCACGATCTTTATCGCTTAATTTGCTAATAGGCTTTGATGGCTGCTGTGACTGCTGCTTCTGTGGTCTCTTGCTGACTTCACTCCCAAGGTCACCACCACCATTCCCTGTTGTTGTGGTGGTGGTGGTGCTGCTGCTGCTGCTGAGTGGTTGCGTTGCCGTACTGATGGTTTGACTGGTAGGCAAATTATCCTTTAAACGTGAGCCCACTACTGCAGTGGTCACCGTTGTCGAGTGCACAGCAAGGCCTTCCCGGTTGCTAATTACGGACTCGTTAAACTTGCTCAATGTGAGAATGTTCCCAGACAAGTTGCCCTTTCTGGTTGTGTCCGTCGTTGGGATCGTGGTCGAGTCCGGATGCTTGGCGTTGTCCGGGTGGGAAATGTGGAACACTTGCTCGTGCTTATTGATCAGGTCCTTATTGTCTTTATCATCCACCTCGTCGTCATCCTCGTCGTCCTTCATGTTGTACACCGTCACGTCATCCGTCATCCCGTCCGTACTGTACATTGTCGTCGTGGAGGGTCCCAAACTGTGAGAGTTGGTGAGGGGATACCGCTGCCTATTTCGGTTATGTCTTGGTGGCACTTTGGTCACGGAGGTGCTCGCCTCCTCGGTGAAGAATCGGACAGAGTTTTCCTCCTCAAACATGTGAGGTCTTTGGGTGACCACGCTATTCAAATAGCCGTCTGTACTCGTCCTCGTCGTGTACGGATTATTCAGATTCCCGTAGTGTCCCTCTATCGTCCTCGTCCCGTCCAGCGGAAACATGGGGGAGCCTTTTATAACCGGGACAGGGGTCGTCCTTCTCACGTCCGGGGTGTTGCTCTTGCTGCTGCTGCTGCTCGACTCTGAGAGCACGTTACTGAGATCGACGAGACTGTCCCCGGGCACCCCGTCCAAAGCGTCCAGCCCCCCGTTGTCGTCATTCGTTGTAAATATATATTCGTTTTCTTCGGTGGTGGTGAACCCACCTATGTTATTCCTACTCGACTCGGAGAGGAGATACTCCTCCATGGACTGACTTGCATTATTGCTGATGTTCTTGGATAAAACTGAAAAAATTATTGAAAAAAAAAACATTTATCAGTTATTTCCTCCATTTAAACAGCATATGTTGTTTGACTAATAACGAGAGGAGGAGGCTGCTGCCATTTTTTCTCCTCTCTCAAGTTCAATCTTGGACGCAATCATGATCACACATGATGATAATGGTCATTATCCTTTACACTTCAACGGTGTATACTTAACAATTCACGCACTTGACTTAGTTAATGAAAGAAAGAGGAGGAAAAAAAATCATGCATGACAAAACCTCGACTTTACAAAATATACATTCTGCATCTGCACATAGTCTGCAAGTCTGCACATTACACATATATGTGTGCACACATTCAAACTTATATCAATTTTTTTTTTCTCTCTCTCTCTCTCTATTCAACCCTTTGTCATTTTTCACGTTTCCCTTTGAACGCTCGCTGTTTTTGTGTGGAGATTTTTTTTTTATAGCTATAGTCAAACGGTATTATGATGATGAGTTTTTTGTTGTTGATGGGTACATCATGAAGATCACATTATGCACTGACCATGTGCGTTTCTTTTTTGTGTGAGGGAGACATAAACTTGTGTAGTTAAATAACATTCGAATAATAATATGATCTTGTAACAAATTGCAGAATTCATTTCAGCACGAAAAAGACTTCATGGAAGGGTTTCGTTTCTCCTTTTGGCAGTAATGATATTTATTATTGAGGATACTGTGCGCAAATGGAAGGTCTCCGCCAAGTTGAAGTCTGTTTTTACTTGGTGATGAGGATGTGCTCTCGGCTTACAAGATATTTTTTTTTTCGATTAGCATCAATTATGTGACGTGTGTGTGTGTGTGTGTGTATCCATTTGAAAATTGAGCTTGCATGAATTGCACGAGAAAGGGTGAGTATTGACTGATCGCGGTCGTTGTGCTCATGACTGAATGGCATCTAATTAGGCATTTTGGTGTCTCTTTAGTCATGAATCAGTGGTTTTATTGGAGTGTATGTATTAATAAAACACTTTAGCGAGGGTTGATGGTTCCTTAAAAATCCATTTGAAACTTTATATGGAAGCTGTGTACTCCGCCTTCAAGTGGGTATATAGAGAGGTAAAGGGGATATAAGATATTAATGCAGTCAGGTGTCATCTATTCTTGGAAAGGAAAATACTAATACTATATAGGAGTCACGAGGAGGAACAAAGTCAAGTTTACAAGGAACATTTGGGGATGGTCCTTGAGGCTTATTTTGGAGATTACAATTTGCCATCAAATGAAGTTGAATCGAGGGATGCAGTGAATGCAGTTTCGGGTTTATACAACGTTGGTGGCACCAAATGGGAAAGAGCAAATTAAAAAATACATGCAGCTTAAAAGTCGCTATTTTTTTTAAATATACAAACTACTTATGTATTAACAGCAGATTTGGCGTTCCCCATTTTGTAATGATAAAATGCTAAGTGAGTACAGATAATGGTCAAAAATAGTCTTTCATTAGCATACTATAAATAAAGCTACTTTGTAGCAGCTGCTTCTCGTGCAAGTCATGAACAAAACGCAACAATAACCTGTCGTTAATTATCTTGTGTAGCAAAGGTGATGATGGCTTGACACCGGCAGCCCGAGCAATTCGTCATGCGCGAGCCCTTCACCTACTAACACCTCAATCAAGTGGGTTCACCACGTTTAGTATGCAGCAGGGAAGTCGCTGATACCGTTTTACTGCAGTGCTAAAATAAAATTCTCGCATTTAATTTTGCGAGTGACTCCGTTTTTTTGGACTGTGTGCTTGTTTCAACTTTTTAAAATTTATTTTAAGTGTCAAGCTAACCTTGTCATTTTATTACGCTAATGTCGCAAGACTTTAGTTAACTGTAGTTTAAAAAAAATGTTATACTTACTTCCAAGATAGGCGGCAACGCCGGCAATACTGAGAACACCAAGTGTGGCAAGGATAATGGACGTGGTGAGAATGACTGTGATCTTTCTCCTCGATCTTCCATGTTCTGGACAGTCACTCGCGCTGGTCTGTCAAATGCAAACAAAATTTTTTAAACCGATTTTAGTACATCTTCTACAAAATCTCATACAAAACTGAATTAGAAATCAGTTCATGCAAAAGAAAATGACATACTACCGGTGAATATGAATACACGGATGAGGTGGAGTAGTAAGGTCCAGGAAACTCTGCTCTGTAAACGTCATCCTAAAATTATTCAAAACGAAAAAAACACATTTTATTATTTTCAAAAACTCAAATAAAAAGCATAATACTTAATATACATTGTACAAAATCAGCATCCCTCCAGAGACCCCATCATCATTTCCCATGTCCCGTGTGCTCCGCCAACCGGAAACAAGTGGGACATGGTGAAATCAAAAACCGTACATTTGTAACAGTTTTCTCGTATTATCATCATCATCATCCAATCCCTTGTTAGCAGCCACACAAAGACTTCGTTCGTGCACCGTCAGAGCACATGCTCAAAACATTTCACATTCTTTTTTTATTATTATTAAATATCCCAAAATGTGCAAACATTTCTTTCGACAGTGGCACACAGGGAATTCCCTAATTTCCGCCAAATTTCCTCAGAAAAACATACTTAGTTAGTTTCATCCTTAATGTTTCCTGACAAAAGGCTCGCACTCAGTCATTGTTACAATTCCCATTTTTTTTCTCCCGAAAACAACACTGTATAAATCTCTCAAGTACGGTAACATCACAGGGATTTTTTTTTCTCACTCGTGTAAAATTTAGCATGGTCAGAGAGAGAAAAAACTACTACCTGTTCATACTTTTCCTTCGGTGAACAAAATTAGACTCGTCAAGTGCAACAAAATACATTATTTTTTTCAGGATGCTTACAACCCAGGTACATTTTTTGGGGTGTTTTCTACTGTGACGTCAGGTAAACAACAAGTTGCGTGATTCCTCTAAAAACAGTACCACTTTAGTTACCGACCGTGTATTGAAAAGTATATATATACTTATGTGCACATTCTTATTTTGAGGTGTACAAAGCTTCCCTGTTTACAGTTACAGGATCGTTATACACACAACCATTTTTTTTCTTCTGTTTCTTAAGAAAATATAAAAAAAATCCGACTACGATCATCTCTCAGACAGAGGCAGAGGTAATGTTAGCATTTAAAAAACGAGCTGTATAGTCTACCCAGGGCATCCACAAACAAATAAAATATATGCAGGAGGTGATGATGATGATCATGATGAGCAACTCATCATGAGTTTTGGTTCTTTCAAACTTTAAAGAAATAAAAACAGTAAGCAAGTGTGTATCATGATACATGAGCAGTGAGCACACACTTAAAAGTACATTTAGCATTGTTACGGATGACGGGAGTAAAACAAAAAAATTGAATTTGGAGTACATGCACATTATGCAAACATTACGTAATGCTGCTGGGGATATGAATGGGGAGGAAAAACCGTTTCCGTAACTTTTTCCTAACATTCATTCGCGAGTTCCTATATATATACGCGCCAAGACTAGGACAGTAGAACTTGAGGTAGACGCAAAAAAACGTTGGATTGCGGTCAGGACTGCGTTTGAGTAACAGTAGATTTTGACGCAGAGAGGAAGAAAAAAATAATAATAATTTGACAGAGATGAGTGCGAATTGAACATTTCAGTCTAATTTCTTTCAGTTGAGGCACGAATGTACTTATATGTCACCAAATATGTTTTCAAATAAATAATTTTTTTTACGGAACCACAGCAGTAGTCTCGTGTGATAACTGATACGTCAAGTTTACGGCCGTGACAAAAAACTATCATTATATTCATTAAAGGCTATTGTGTCTCTCGAGAGTTTTTTCGAGAAAATTGGAAAATCGCTTTCGTGGAAAATTTTTGCACCTGCAATTTGCAAGCAAGCTGCTGGTTGCATGTGAATTTATGGGGGAATTTTAATTATCAAGTACCCCATTCAAAATGCCTCAAAGGTCGGTTGTATTTCACGCTAATTAGTACTAACGCGGAGATAGGGATGCCGAAAGCAAGAACGGCACAGTTCATGAGGCACCATCCCAATCACCATGTGTGTTGGGATGGAGAAACGGAAAACTCCTTTTGGAGCTTTGGACGGATGGCGGCGGCGGTGGCTATCATTTTGGCAAACTGCGTGTGCAGCTCATTCATGATCCGCTTGAAGGCATCATCATCATTTCTCATCCAATTTATCAATGTCGTTAGAAAACTCGGAATAAGTTTCAGCAAATTGAGTTGCAGACAGAGGAGGAATGCGTAATGTAACCGAATCAGCGAAAATTAATGTGGCACGACGACGAATATAAAGACGGATTTCCGATATATATGTTCCTTGCAATTGGTGGAAGGGGTAGGAAACGACTAATAATGCAGTTTAAATATTTGATTTTTAACGCTATCTTAACGTGTTTATCTCATTTATTTCCTTCCTAGATCCGGAGGTTAATAAGAAAACGCAAACCCAAAAAAAAATATGCAAAGAAAAACACTGTCAACAGCACCCTGCAAACCACAACATTGCTTTTATTATCCCATCTAAAATGTCCATGAAATCAAGACAACTACCTGATGACAAGAGGATTTCTTTGTGAAGGGAATAACAATACGTGTGGAAATTGCTTTTGCGGTAGCCGCGCATCTGAACGATATGAACAGAGAGCAACAACGACAAAACGACATGCTCGCCGTGATGATGATTTTTCGATCATTACCGTAATTGCCTTTTTTGGGATGCTGACACATCCAAGTAATACGTCAGCGTATCTCATATCATCTTGTAAAAAAAAGTGTCATATTTTTGTCAGCATCATGTTCACAAAATAAAAGCCCAAGCGATGAATGAATAGTGCATTTCATTTCGAAACGGAAGTGGAGTCATCCCAATAAAAATCCTCCTATTCTTTTGATTTGCATCCTGATGCAATTTTGGTGGACTGATGATGACGACGGCAAATATCACCCCAACCCAATACACACTTGATATATGTGATTTGATACGGAAGGAACCATTTTTTGTTTTGTGTTTTCCTTGGCCCAAAACCCTGATTCTATCTGGGATCTTTATCCGCAATTCAAAAAATTGAAAAGATGAATTAAACAAGGATCAAGAAATGAAAAGTTTGTAATGGAATAATAATTCAATAGAAGAATAAAATATTATAAAATCTTAATCACAATTTTTTTTCTTCATTTGTCTCTGCACACATGTTTTCTTTTTTTTTTCTTTTATGCAATTCCAAATAGAAGTTCACGGTTATTGCTACGAAAATGAGGGACAATGGAGCTAACGCAAACATTTCAAAGAAAAAACATGCATAGCAAAGGAAATGGAAAGAAGGCAGGAGGCAGGAGGTGGATGGATGTGTCATTTTTGTAAAATTCATTTTTCAAAGCACTTATTAAATTGCATGCCACCCCACAGCCATATCCCCGGTTGTTGGCGACAAGATAGATGATAAAAGGGTTGTTGCTCCTTTTCAGAAATGCGACTTATCGTTTTGCATAATATAATATGGTCGGCTTTACGTGCACCTGAGAATGGACTGAAAGTAATGGAAAAAAAAGAATATCCTTATGCCTTGACATTGATAAGATGGGCTCCACACAAAACAGCCTCAGCTCAACGTTAATAATATTTAACAAAATGTTCAAAGCTTCTGCAGCGTAGATACTTAAGAAGAAGCTCTGATAATCAGAGAAGAACGACATTTCTCGTTTTCACGACAAACTCGAGATGGGTTGTGTATATGCCCCTATCTTCTTCGGTGCTTCTTGATAGTTACGCATGACTGCGGTAACGACTTGCCCGGCTTTGCACATTTTCTTCATTCCTCCCTCGTTATGCAATTTCATAGGTAAAATCCTATTACAAGACCAAGACCCTCATATAAAGGATATTATTATGAACAAATCCGTTGCCTGTTTGTTGTACAAAGTAAATACGGCTATGTCAAACTTGAAGTACGCTTATGATTCTCGCAAGCTCCCTTATTTTCCCATTTTTTTGCAATTTTTAAACACACTTTTTTTTGCTCTCATCAAAATTTTCCTCATGAGTTCCGTCCGGTCGGGGGATCTTTAGGAAGTTACAGAAAGTAAGCGTATATAATATAACACATCCCAAAGGGTATCCATTCCCACAGACGTCACTCAACTCAGCAAAAACTATCCTATGGCAAGAAAGAAGAGAACAAAGGCGTAGCTAAAAATCTGGTCAGTATGCGATCCACAACGATTATGGTATTCCAACCACATAGAACGTGCCAAAAAAAACTTGCAAACTTGACAAGCTACATAATGTGTGCGTTGTGTGCACCCTGGAAAATTAGGGATTGTCCGACCCTGACCATTTAAAACGCAACCAATCATTTTTCTCCACCACAATTGTTCCCTGCTGTTTCCCACACTCGCCTTGTAAAATTGATTTGTGATGAGGCTGTTAATGGGACTTTTGTCACAACTGCAACCGGATGCATTGTATTGTAGTCGTAGAGAGGTAAACAGACGGAAATTACTGTAGCACTACTATTTGCTCAGTAGTGACAAAATTCATGACAACCCAAAAAAGAACAAGACAATATTCCTCCACCAAAACCAAAACCAATCGTACAATTCGTACATCATCTTTAGTGTAGAAAGAAAACAGTAAGCATATAAAAGCATATATCTCCCTCCCCTTTCTTTTGTCATCGTGTTTTACTTCCTTGTTGTTCAGGTCATCTTCGGTAAACTGCAGACTTTTTTTTGTATTGTAAAAATCTTGTGCAAATCTTTAATCAAGACGGATTGCCTATCTGCCAACATCTTTAACTGGAAAGATTAATGGCCTCCACTCCCCCTGCTGCAAACCTAGTCTCATTTTTTTTCGGTATGCGAGACACGTAGCCGTTTAAAACTGTCACGTTGTCACGTTCCCAACATATTTAAAAGTCCCGTAACATTCCGAATACGAAGACTTTGGATTTGCATAAATTCCCTAAAGACAATAATCCACATTATCTAAAAGCCAAAAGCATATCATATCAATATCATACACACTCTATCTATATAAGTACTTGCCAAAAAAATGTCTATTTAAACTACAATCACGACCGACATTAGCTCTCTAATTAATTCAACGCTATCCTCAATTAAGACGACATAGCCCCACATGTTTAATGCTACCATCTTTACAAAAAAGCAAATAGCGACAGAGATAATTATCTGACAATTACCATCAATCAACAGCGTGTGGTTCACCATGCGTTCAGCATCAAATCGAATCAAACAAAACTCTCTTCCTCGACGGAGGTAAACTTCACTTCATATTCACCACTCTGACGACTGACGAGTATAAAACCGCACATGCATGCATGCACCGCCGTACAAAATTACAATTCTTTTCGAGCCCTATACCCCTTGATTGATGAGATGAATCTTCTGATTAAACTGAAATAATCACTTGGCGAAAAAAATTAATTGATTTTTTCTTATCAATAATACAACCCTCCTCCTTCTTCTTCTCTTGAATAATCAGTGAGCCCCATTCAGTTGAGTAAGACCACCGTGAACATTATTTATGGAAGTTTGCAGGGATGCGATAACAAAAAATTGCTAAATTCTTCACTCTGTAAAAACGCCGAGAGATTATGTTGGATGTTATTAGTTGAATGTTCACTTTAATGTAGTTTGAGTGTAATATTTAACTACCTATATGGTAGGCACAACACGTAATGACTTGTGACGTTCTGACTTGCGATATATAGGCACACTTATTGTGTAGAGGTAAACACAAACAGTCAAAGTTTTTGTTAGTTAAATAAAAAAAAGCTGATTTCCTTGATGGCTATGTTTTTTTAGGGAAGATGGAGATTGAAGATGATATCCAGAATTGGACAGCACATATTATTATTATTTGTTAACAAGCTCAAAAACTGATCAGCTTAAGAGATTCTGCGACGATGAATGATAAAGTCGTAGTCGTGATGAAAGCTTGTATGAGTAGCAGGGGTAGCAAAAAAGGGGTAATTTGACAAAAAATATATATGAAAACTTGATTATACAATTTGATTTTGTCCAGGTAAAAAAAATTAATATCTGAAGCAATCAATATTGCAAAAAAGTTAGTTTATCCATTTGGAAATATTTACTGGTTCAAATACACAGTTTTGCCTTTGCACTTTAACTCCTCAATGGAGCATGGAGCAATCTTATTTGCAGATTGAAGAAAATTAATGATAATAATAGTTCACAAATCGATCACAACTTATCACTCAAGTCCATCAAGCTCTACTCTTTTAGATTCATTCGCCTCTCGCTGGTTTCCTACTTTCAAAAGCTACGTTTTAATAGCAATGACCTTATAGCTTTATAGACTTTTATGTCGATTAATCACATCTCTCTCTCTCTCTCTCTCTGCAAGATGATTTATCGCATAAAATAACGGGGGTATGAGCACTATAAATAAGTAATACACAGCAACACACTTCTCAACTGGATAAAAAGGAGTTAGCTTGCTTGCGTTATGGTTTCAAAAATAAAAATTAATTGGTACATAAGCTTCCTTTAACCGTTCAAAATGAAATGTGCAGAAGGCTCTCCTCTCTCGTTGACTGAAGGTAGCACAAAATGTAACTGATCTAGCAATAATGATTTTTCCCCTATCCTACCCTACCCTTCAACTCACGAGCGGTTTTACGTTTTTAATTGCTTTTCAAAAATTTCAACAAAATAATTTTTCATACTTGAGATAGTCTCAAAGACTGCATCATCATCCTTACGTATTCCCCATTTTTGCTATAATGGGCAGCCCGTGGTACTGTTAACCGTGCAAAAATATAAGGATATATGGGGATGCCGTTAAGTGTGTTACGTGCANTGGGGATGCCGTTAAGTGTGTTACGTGCAGCATTCTTGGTTTTTGGCCGAGATGATGAGTTCGACTTGAATGAGAGATATCACTACTTCCTCATCATCATCAAATGCAAACTTTCATTTTGTTTTCTTCGTAAACGGCGAAAGAAAGGCGAGGAAAACCCGGGGATTTCAGGAACCCTGCCAAAATCTTTTTAAGAATCTTACGGGAAAAATATTAGGAAATCATTTCTATTTCATGAGCGGAATGAACAAGTAAAACTAAACTAATCATTGGAAAACTGTACGTTTGCTTGATAAGTGGCAGAAAATTTGATGCTGTACTACCTATATAAGAAGGATAACAGTCGGTAGTTTATAATTTACTTTTCTGCATGCTGAATGAATCACCAATAACGTTGTAAAGTTGATTTATATACATTATATTTTTTAGTACATGAACCAAGTCAGTCGGTCTGTAATTCTAAATTTTCAATCCTCCGTAACAGCATGATTACCATAATACTACCTCGAACATCTTTTTTGTACTCTGTGTGCATATCTAGCTGTTTTCCTTCATGCCTGGCCAACCGGAACAAATAACTCGGGAAATCAAGGAACACGCAATGTGTGCCAATGGACGAACCACCACCACCATTTTCGATGAGGATACACATTACCGTACGCTTTTCGCGGACGTACCTAAACACACTTGAGCAAAAAAAAATATATGCTTACGCTTACTTCATAAACTGCTGCATTTGGAGTATGAATGACTGCCTTTAATTGCAGACTCATCCCATCCCCCCATCCTCTTTTTGTGAGGAAATTAGATGGACACCACTGATTAAATAAAGGAATCCGCGTAATCATCATTACAACAAGTGTAACACACACAGATTAAAAGGCGCATTTACCTGTCGAACTTTAATATCTCTTTGAGTAAGCATTATATTATACTTATTATTACACATGAATATAATACATCCCTTTTGAAGTGTTCAAATCCCGACACAAAACCTCCCAGCATGGATGTTACTGGCTTACTTTTCTCTCCGCGGAAATTGCACACACGCCCAGCGCAGCCCAGGTAGATGAGGATCAGTTTTTTTAAATGAAAATGTGCTGGTGTGGTGTGATATGTTTTGATAGTCTTAAAACTATGTTGCTCGTCGAGCTCGTGCATGTGGGGGGAAAGATCCGTTAAAAATCCATTCTTTTCATTTACACCAGCATTAGTCGTATTCGTATTGCACTACTTTGCAATTGCAAATACCGGCACCTACACGCAGTAGTAATGTGATGTATGGAGGAACTTCATCCGTGCAGAGTACACATGCTACTTACTATATACATATCCTCATATTCCTCATCTCTCTCGGCTTGAAAACTGTTCGTATCATAAATCCTTCTGGCGTATGAAAAGGAATGTTGGCTCCGTGAGCGGTTGGGCACATCGGATTTACGGGATCGTGATTTCATCTTTTCAAACAATTCTACATCTGTCTGAGTGCAGGTATGACTTACACTGGCGAGCGAGTGATGATGATATGTGGAATGAAAAGAAGGTATCAGAAAAAGGAAGGATTCGAATTAGGAAATGAGATTACAATGGTGTAATTGAACGTGAGAGGATGTGAGAGATGGACTACAATGAAAGAGTAAGATATTGCAAGGTTTTGTATGTAATAACCCTTTTATTAGGATAGACACTTTTGGGTTAACTTATTGGAGGAATCGGAACTCAGTTTGATAATTAACTGAATTATTAAAACGTTGCTAAAATAAAAATGTTGACACCAGTGGTTTGATATGACGTAGATCGTTCTTAGTGCTTCTTGGGTTTGATTGAATAAAATGTAGAATAAGTATTATTTGCACTACATTTTTTCTATCATCTCTACCACCACCCTCCTTCTCCTCCCATACATCAAAGGTGTTCCTACTCACTATCGTGATACTACTGTAATGAACCATCGAAAAGTGTAACGATACGATTTCCCGAAGCGTAGAGATGATTGCCACAAATTAGTTGTCACTAGGTTTTTGGGTGCTTCTCAAAAATTCCTATTGTCAGACATCATGTTTACTTTTTATTACTTCACTATACCCTCCTTGTTAGCTAACTCTACGACTCTAAGCGCGGAGCTTTTTGAGAAAACGTGATGTCAATAATAATTCGAATCTAGTTCACAAGTTTGCCTCCCACAGCATATATAATATATATACGTATCTCCCCAAAAAAAAATGTATTCTTCCTCCTTCATTCTTAAAACCGAGATATATTTTCACGAAAAAACAAAATGAATGAGCACACGCACATATACTATTTCACTCAACTAACCAACATATGTCCAAAATTTTTACTGAAAAAGGGATTTTGCCAATTTGGAAAATATTATTATTATGTGTTTCATTCTACATCTCGCATTCCAAACAGTATTGACATGTAAGATACCTTTTTCGTTTCGTTTTGCCAACGGTATTTGCAAAAAAAAAGAGTATTTACCACGTTTCCCCAACCTACTTCGTGTGGTTTAGATATTTTTTTTTAATTCGTGAATCCTTCATGTATTTTTTTTCTCAATTCTTCAAAATCTTCAGCTGACAATACAATGCACACAATTTGCACTGGCATTTCATTATGTAAGGAAGGAACAAGGCGAGGCAGGCACACCAGAAAGTACGATGAAGCCTTAATCTCAAAGTCATGGTTATGGTTATGGCATCATCGCATCATCATCTCTCTTGAGTAACACAATACGAGAAGAGATTCCTTCAAAATATATACATTCCATATTCCATCTCCATAACCTACAATAATAAGACAGAATGTTGTTATTGATGATGACTGACTGAAGAGGTACGTACACTGCTGTTCAGGTATAAGATTTCCTCCTGAAATGGGTCGTAAACAGCTCTTTATTTTGCATCTCTGTTTTTATGCCTTCCCCCACCTTAGCGACCACCACCACCCTCCTCCTTTACGAATGCTTATTCTCCTTTTCATTTTTTATGTTTATAGGTTTTTAGCTACGCGCGGTCATCCTGGCATTGTTGTTGTTGAAATTGTTAAATGGCTAGTGAATTTGAAAATGGTAGGGTTTTGATGAGGAAAACGTATGGCCTGGTTAGCCAGCGTCCTGGTTGTGCCACAACAACAGAATTCGTTTTTATTTTGAGTGGCCGAAATTCTTGCAAAAATTGGCAACTTTGGAATTCGGTTAAGTGTCCAACCAACAACGCAAGCAACGCTGCTATCAATATATGAAGTGAGTGAAGTTTATGGGTGACAGTGATAAAATGAGTGAGACATGCGATGTTATCACAAGGAATAATGACTTGTCTTCATTTTAACAACGGAGTGACACAAATTACCAGGGATAAAAGGAAAACTGTCAAAATATGTTGTTTGTAAATTTGTTTGCTTTTGTAAAAGTTGGAATGGGATTTGAAAAGGGGATGAGATGGGTGATAGATTAATGATACAAAATATATAGGAATCAAATATATGAGCACGGTTTTCGGTAGAGAGGAGCCCAATCCAATGAATGAGTGGAACAACTCAATTTACACCTACACCACCTGAATAAACAACGCAACGGTGCTGAGTGAGTGAAAAGACGAAGTATGCATGCCTATATCCATTTCTCATAAATTATCTAAAATCACTATATTCCGTCCGTATCCTTGTCAGACATCAATTTTTTTGAGTCATCCTCCGCCGCAACTTTGTTTTTCTGATGAAAATCGCGAAATTAAGATGACACCAGCAATTAATCATCCTTTAAGGCATCACTGAATCTCATCTTATGAGCTGCACCTGCATCTAATTTGCCGAGTATATTATACTCACTCATCATCATATTGTGCGTAAAGCCAAGTCAGACAGTAGGTACTTGAATTATGCGTATACTTTACCCTTTCCTTACCTTCCATGGTATACTCTATGAATAAATTAATTGTCTCCCTATAATCATCATACATATTTCCTATTTAAGCATAAATCCGTCCTACACACTGGGTCCCAGTGTCCCTTCAAAATGACAGGTGTCCTTTATTGATATTCACAAAAACCAAACACGCAAGAAAATATCAGCCACATCCTTCCCACAAAAATTGAGTAACTGGGATGAATAAAAATATGGAATTTTTATATAATGTATACCACACATTCTTCAATATTTTTTTACGTATGCCACCTCCAACTCAATTTGACAGTGTTTTGGCTGGGAACTCGTAGGGAAAAAAATGTAAATGATTTTGGCAATGAAGGCACACGCTTCTCTACACACCACCACCAGAGAGGTGTACAAAGTGTTTTTGATGACGGACAAGTCAAGTCGAGGGAGGATGAGGATGGGTTTGATGAGAATTCTTGTTTTCTTCTGATGATGTGAGCAATGTGTCACGTTACAAAAAATCAGTGTTCATCTTCCTTCACCTTTTAATGCCAACTTCACGCATACTTGACTCCAACTAAAGCTCCCAAAAAAGTAAATAAGCTTGACATTGATTTCTATTTAAGAAAAATTGGCAATGCGTGAAACGCATCTTCATCGCAGCGCAGCAGCGCACAGGTCCCGTAATCATACCATTTATATGCAAACCTCGTCATCATCCTCAAACGTTTTGAACGGATGAATGGAGCACACACGAGCGAGACACTATAATACTGCTGCCAGAGTAGTGCTGTGTGTGCTGTGTGTGTGGTTTTCCAAGTTTTCAACATATTTTGTTCGCTAGCTCAATGTCGAGACGCTCATGAATTCAGGAAATGATGCTTATTATGACGTGTCAATTATTTATCGAGGGGGACATCAGGGTTGAGGACAGTGATACTGGTGTACTGCTACTTGGAAACAATGTAACCAGATTGTGCACAGGAGCAGGAGCTGACGCAAAATATGTTTTGATAGATGGTAATGGGTGAATTAAGCGCTAATTGCGTGTTATGCTCAAAACGATGATGTGACAATTTGGAGGAAATGGGAAATGCGAATGGTAGGGGATTGAGGAGGAGAGGAGGGATGATTAGTGGGTTGCAAAATGGAGATGGTGACACCACCAACGTCACGTTTATCGGTCTGTTATAGGGTTTCTATGGGTTTGTATTGACAATAAGTATTGGCTGTGCTGATAAATGAGCAGGGATGGAAGTATATAGGCTGTAGCCGCTTTAGGCCAAAATCGGAAGGATGTAATGTAATTTCATTGATAAAGATTAGCTGATTTTGTCATTTTTTAACGAGACCACCCCGTGAGACCACTCCAAGGACAGCTTTTTGTATTATTAAGTATATATAATCTGTCATCCAGGACCATCTCCAGACAAGCATCATCATGTTCGAAACAAAGCGGAGAACAAATATACGGGCCTGTCCCATCCCGAAAAGTACCTTCACCAGTTATATGGACGAAGGGAATATGCATTTCAGGGCTGGGCATTATCGCAAAGCATTGCTGTGCTATGATCGGGTACTCATCTCTCCCTTTTTATGTTTATTTTATATTTTTTCAGTAATGATTAATTAATGAGGCGGTAACGAGTGACACTATACATGATTTATTGACAGGCATTGGATCTTCAGCCAAGTAATAAATCCGCGCTGGTGGCTCGCAGTCAATGTCACCTCAAGTTGGGAGATGCTGCCTCCGCCTTGAAAGATGCTCAAGCGTCATTTACTGGAAATGAAACTTATATTTCTGGCTTGTACCAGTTTGCCGAGGCTCTGTACAACTTGGGCCAGTTTGAGCAAGCCTTGATAGCCTACCACCGGGGCTACAGGGCGAGGAGGGATAAGGAAGAGTTTCGGATTGGAATTAATAAGAGTCAGGATGCCATTCGGAGGGCGATTGGAGACCGACAGGCGACTCAGATTGAGGATTTGGATGTCATCCTGCCTAAAATTGAGGAGATGAATTTGGCGTTAAGCGGAAATCTGGAGCATTGCTGTATCCTGGCTTCTGAAAATGAGGAGTTGAGACGCAAGCTCAAAGCCGGGTCCGGAAAGAAAGGGCTATCCAAAGCAAGAGCTCGCTGGGTGGATCGCGAAGTTCTGGGCGTGTTGCAACAAGACAAAGACTACCTCACCAAGTTTCTCAAACGACCGGATATTGTCGGAGGTCAGCAAAGTGGCTCTGAAGTATTACGTCACAATGCACGGGAGGCTTTGAACTATTTAGAAATTCGGGAGCACTTTTGGCGGCAGAGGAATCCAATGTATGCTAGGAAAGTGGGACTCAATTTTAATAACGATGTGAGAAAAAAATACCTTTCACAGGAAAAGGAGCTTCTTAGAAAATGACAACTAATTGTAAGTATTTCATTCGAGGAAGCAATTTTTAATACATATAATTTGTTTTTTGACAGATGGTCCTCCAATACGAGAAACAAGAACATGAAAAGATGGAAGCCTGTCGGAGAATCAAGATGGATGCAGCGAGGGGTGCTGTTCTTAAGAATATTAGCCAGATTGAACATGGTACGTTGCGATGAACGACGACGTTGGTCAACGGGTATTTTATATTTAAGAAATAATGCTGGCAATACATCCACAGCTCTCAAGATTGGACGAGCTCAAGATTGCCAGTTGGAATGTGAGCGGGCACTTCGCCAAATGAAGGAAATTAGTCAACACTTGCTACCCCAAAAGGCCGAGTACATGGCGGAAGTTTTGCACTTCAAGGGGCTCGCTCTGATGAAACTGAAGAATTATGATCAAGCCGTTATCACGTTTCAA
Organism: Dicranocentrus wangi; assembly: GCA_036850665.1. Classification (NCBI taxonomy): domain Eukaryota; kingdom Metazoa; phylum Arthropoda; class Collembola; order Entomobryomorpha; family Entomobryidae; genus Dicranocentrus; species Dicranocentrus wangi. Next base: position 12,496 of record JAANSN010001381.1, on the reverse strand, counting down.
GATGAGTTTAACGTGGCCACCGAGTGAGTGAAAAGTTGAAAACTATTACTATCCGCTTTGGGGCGAAGGAGGTACCTAGCTTAATTTGTTGCATACTTGGAAATAATGAAAAATGTATTGTCGCTTAAATCAGCAAAATGGTTGACGTTCGCTCCCGTGCTTTGGACTTCTTGGGTCGCAGCTTCGCCATGAAAGGGGCCTACGTGGAAGCAGCTGAAATATGGGATACTCGTTTAGCCATCGCGAAAACCCCTGTCGAGCGAGCCTACCTGTTCCACGAAATTGGCAGATGCTATCTGGGTGAGTGACTGTGACTGGCATGTTACACACTAAACACATGTTTGTTGTAATTTTTACTTCTATCCCAAGCAAAGCAACCTTTGTATTTTGCTTTCTGCATAATTGATAGAAACCAACAAACCAGATCTAGCCCGGTTTTATGGAAATCAGTCGTTGGAAGAAGCTGGCAAGATTAATGACGACATTTGGGCGATGAACGCAAACATTTTGCTTGGACAGTGTGAAAGTAATAATAATCATAATGAAACATCCAACTGCTTTATTCCACTCTTCTAGACAGGGCATCATGACTTTAAATCGAATTTTTCTTCTTCAACATTTCAGTAAAAACAATGAACCTGGAAAAGGCTTTAATTCACTTTGAGCAAGCGGAAGAGAACGCTCTTCGGTGCAACAATAAAGCCAACGTTAGTCTCCTCCGAGAGGGTCAGCAATGTCTCAAGATTTGGATCGAGAAGCGAGAGACGAAGAGCTCAGAGCAACGGGAAACTCCAGAGTACCGGGGATCAGATGAGTCTTTGGATGACAAGAATGAATAAAATAAATGTGGTAGTCTCAAGTTTTATATTAACGTTTTGTACCCTAAAATTGACTAATAGGAGGAGATGACAAAATAAAGGCCCATTATGTAAAAACCTTTTTTTTCTGTGACCAATCAAAACTAGGAAGAAAAGTGGTGGTAATCACTTTCTAATTATGTTTTACTACACGAAGGAACCCGTTCCCGTTGCTGTGCATTGGATGTATTTTCCTAAAACTCCATTATCCTTTTTTCTTGAAGAACCCATTCCACTCCATTATATTATGCGTATCCATTCATCCAGAGAAAAATTATTGAGAGTTTGGATATGTACCGTTTGAAATATCAGGGAAGAATTCATAATATGCATTTTCTTCCTTCCTCACACAAAATTAGTGGATCACTTGAGGCAACAAGACATTATTTACCCCCATTATTACTTTTTGGGAAAATAGGCACAAGGGTGCTGATGAAGATAGACGTTTTACAAACCATTTTTTTTCTTCGATGCCCTTAACCTCATAAACTCAAGAGAAAAATCAAGTTCAATGTCTTCCCAGGCATATATTTCCTACATTCTTTTCGTTGAAGGTCAGACTCAAAGGGAGTAAACCCTCGGAGTAAGAGTTTCTTGTTGGGATTGCATTGGGGCTACAACAACCACGTCATCAGAATGAAAACTTCCCCTTTTAACTGGTACTTTCTGGAATCTGTTTTCAGTCAGTCATGGAGCATGGTCTAAATTCTCCATATTATACGGGTTATTACTACATGCACTTTCACGTGACCTGCATCATTTTTATAAGGCGACGCGACGCTCATGACATGGCTCATACATTACGTCGTTGTACGCTGAGATTTACGTTTTGATAATTACGGTCCTGCTGCTTGGTTGGTATGTAGCAGTGTACCGGTTTTTTTCTCTTCCTGCATATTATTTTGTGCAAACAGGGATAAATATCCAACACACGCTGAAAACGACTACTCACCATTTTCACACCTGTTTTTTGCCTAAAAACTCACAAAAAAGGGGCAGCGCAGTCGAGTTCTCTAAAGAGATCAACTCAACTTTGAAAAAATCCCTTTTTATTATTATTTATTCAACGAGAGCAATGGTAGTTTTAGTACCCGCATCTCGTACTCTGAATTTGTACGTAATTTTATGCACAACACGAAACAATTAGCGGGAGCATCTCCTCTGGATAGAAATTGCTGGTTTAAACTTCTAAAAAAAAGGTCAAAAACCTTGCAATACGGTCCACATCACATCTCAGAAGAGGAGCTTCCCTAAACTCAAATAATATATATGTATACTCATATACTCTCTATATCACATGACTAATCCTCTTGTTTATAAGCCCACTTAATGTTTTAATAGAAGCATGGTTTTGGTATGCTGATTGTAATAATGATGATATAGTGCACTGTTTTTTTTCTAAAACTAAATAGTAGCCGTTTTTTGTTCTCGGTGTAACTTTCAAAAGAGGATTTTCATCGTACCACAACAAAGGTGTAAACACAGCAGGCTCCCGTCCATTGTTTGCCTTCAACTAAACACAATGCAGGCATTCCTAGACGGTGAGCGTCTTCGGAATAAAAATCTGGTTAATAATGGGGGAAATTGGGATGATGAGTAGTAATATCCGTGATACAAGAGTCAAATATTTTTTTTTATGATGAAGATGATGATGATGACCCTGCTCCTGTCTTTAACTTGCATCTAATTGGACATTGCGCATAGGCTTCTCTCTGGAGGAAAGTGAGTGCATAATAATAATAATAATACGCATGTAGATATCTCAGTTTGAATTGTGTATTTCCTCCCTTCCCCATAATAATTCGATGGAAATATACAGATTTTTAAATTAGATCCAATTTGAGGCTTTGTTAGAAAGGAAGGAAGGGCTGTGCTGTAATGCTGGGTTACTTTGAGAAAAAATATATATGAGCTCCAGGTGAAATCATCTTAAGGAATGTTAATACTAGCCAGGGCAGGGAAGTGGATTTTATACACCGTCAATAAATAGACCTCCGACCGGGAGTAGAAAAAACGAGTTATTTTGCACTGTGACAGCCACCGTGTGGTCTACCAAATGGGGCTGAAAAGTCAAAGACGGAAAATGTTGCCAGTTCACCTCCAACTTGTAAATTACATTACATGACGGAGATATCAAGAGAGAGAGAGAGAGAAAAAAAAACAAAAAGGTGACGACTACTATAACCCCTAGTATATCTACGAATTTGTAGACATTTTTTCTACGCGAAAACCCATCTCGAGTCATTGTCACACTCTCAGGTAGTCAATTATCGAGTTCTTGTCGAGCTAGGAAGTGCATTTACCTGTGCTCTCGTCGAGATAAAAAAAAGTAAACCCAAATGGGTATAGCGTAAGTATATACCACACCTGAGAATCCACAATCCACCTTGAAAATACAAGAAGCCCGTAGTCATCTCAATAAACATTTTTTTAGGCAGGCAAAAACCGTGTCCTACGTTGCGTTGCGTTGTGCCCGTGCAATTTTTCAAATGCACGACAAACAGTCGAGTCCCCACATTTGAAATGCATATAGCATAATACCTTGTCTTTAGAAAGTATTTTGAGTATGAATATGCAGGTAAAACGAAGGTAAAGACGCCAAGTCGTAAAAAGATTCGTCACAAGTGCCAAAACACGTATAATGCATGCACTCGTTTGCGGTAAAGTTCACGTCAGGTTACGAGATGAGTGATGATAAAGGTTGCATAATTGACGTTTTTTTTTAAAGAAGCTCGCTATTTACATCTTTACAACCGTCCCCTTTTAAATATGTAAGAAGAAGAAGGTACGCATTAAGCACAGTTTTAAAGCTTACTAAGGCTTACTTCTCAGCCAGGCAGAGTGGTCATTGAAATCTGTGGTTCGAGAGTTTGCATATGGATTAGCTGCAAAATGTTAAATGGGAATACCACATTGTGTAGATATAACTGTGCTCACCACACACCGCCGTTTTTGTGCAATCCCCTGTCATCTTGAATTTTCAATGCTGGATCAGCCCTTTGACGAAACGAGGGTTCTCGACAAGACAAATATACGTCTTATGAGAGAGCGGGAGGGAAACAATGGACAATGGATCGGTAATTGAAAACAACAGAATGTGCAATTACCCTGTCATATTATTTTAGTATTCGAATCCTGAGTGCCACTCGTCATAACTCGTTATATATATATATTTCTTTTTTGAAAGATGAAGCCAGACTAGTTGAGTAACAATAGACCACACTCACGAGCCGAGCCGGTATTTAAAGCATATTTTTGCACAGACAGATGGATAATATCTGACTGTTTTTATTACACATCGTGACGGGATTTTTGCCAACTGATTCAATTTGTCAGGAGACAGCCGTCACATTTTTTAATAGTCAAGGACCCATCCATTGCATACAACAGCCGGCAAAAGTTATCCCCAGTCTCAAAAAGTATCCTTCTCAGGGACTCACTAAAGTAAAAACATGTCGTTACAGTCGTTACTAAAGTTTAAACCGTCATCACCATAAAAATATATATACCTATAAACCCATTTCGGATCACTTTTATCGCGATTTTTACGACATCATTGAACCACTAATTATCTCAAGGGATAGGAGGGCTCAACGTAATAAAAATGATGGTTTTAAACAACCTTGCAAACTCGTAACGAGCCATATAATATAATATTCCTCAAGATGTGTTTCCCATAACGTCCCCCTCGTCTCGTTATCACGAAAGAGATGCTGATCACGCTATTGTGATCCGGATGTTATCATCACGATAACTCCATTGGTTGTCTCATTACTTGGATCAAGCCCCATCAACACAGCAGTTCTCCAGAGAGATACACAATACCTCTATATACCTATAATAATATATTTTACTTGCAGCATGTTTTGATTTCTTTGACAGTACGATAATGTCATAAAGAAACCGGAGTTCATTAGAAGAATCTGGTTTTCTGAGTTGTATGTAGCTTCTCGCTTCGTGATGTTTGCTTAATGAAATGGAATAAGAGAAGGCCATTGTCCATGAAAATATGACGCACCTCATATATATATTTTTTTTTCGGTTCCAGAGAAAATGAAGATGATACCAAGTAAGTGGTGGTAGTGTTGTGAAAAGTACAAGTGAAGATGAGCTCCTGTGAGAACAACATGTCTTAAAAAATGAGGGAGAGATATATACATAATAGTCATTATGCACAAATGAAAGTTGCTTCTTGCGACGTACTACATATTTACAAAGAATTGAGATCAAGCTCAAGTTCAAGTTCATTGGATGAGTTCAAGTTTTTGCAGAAAAGTGGTTAAGTGGTCTTGTTACGACGTTGAAGGATATATACTGGTCAGCCGTAGGAGGGGATGATACCTAAGCAATTGTTTTTTGTGCAATAAGTTGTGTTGTTTGCAAGATTCATAAGAAGAAGAAGAAGATGAAGGTGCTGCTGTAGGCTACATTTTTTATTCGGTAGATACGGAGAAGATGCAAATTATTATTATATCCAGTCGGTTTTTGTTGAAATTTAAACTGGAGCTGGTTTCTTGGGTTTGCACCCGACCATTAGATCATCTTCATTTTGGAATTTACAAAGGAAATATTGTCAAAGAAAAAAAGAAGTTCAGAGATGTGTTTTGAATGAGTAATTTTCAGAATTGTTTTCATGTTTTTTATATATATTAATGATTGCGAAGCGTTTATCGCATTGCCATCGTTGGTTAGACCAAGTAACAACAGATCGTTGAAATAACTTCAATTTAACTCTATTTCCCCTTTTGCACCTTTGATCAAAATCTATATAATAATCTGTCGAGTAAACAATTCTCTAGAAAAACAATCATGTCACGAAGTGACGAAAACATGCAACAAAATCTCACTATAATCTCCTTTATCTGCAAACTGCAACCAAGATTCTTCCCCGTTGAGATTCCCATAAACCCAAGCCAAATCCTCCATCATTTCCTTGCTCAAAACCAATTTAGCAACTTTAAACTGCTGACTTGTCAAATAATTGAAGTGACCTTGAGGGTCTCACATTATCGAATCCATTAAAAAACATTGGAAAATCACAGATCTGGGATCACCAATATTTTCAACATTTCTGTACACTTTTTGATTTCAGACCACAAAAAGCATTCCTAGATGGATTTGTAAGGACACACGAACTCTCTTCTTTGTGTAACTTAATATAGTATGATGGACTATGCATGTAAGTAATTAAAATGACAAGGATGTTTTTGTCACCTATTCACTCCTCATTTCACTGCGCGGCCCCTTGCTGCTTTTGTGACAAGCATCTCACACGTATACACCTTTTTTTTATCCCTCCTTTAATTACATACAGAGAAACTCATTAACAAGTAATAATAATAACAGTATCCAATAACCATAGTCCATGGTGGTCGTCTCTGTCTATCTTGCATCCATTGATGGCTCACAAATACCCGTGAATTGGCAGTCCACCACCTATTATCCATATTTACATCCTAACACAAAAATTTGTTACATGAATGGATGAAAATGAGCGTGAAATCAAAATGATCATGATATTATGTGCATGCAATACAAATGTCCACAAGACAAAAAGCAACGAGGAGACCACGTTGTATGTAATCCATTTGACCTTGGAATGTGAAGAAGACCCTCGCCAAATCTCGTTTTATTACTTGAGATCAACCCCATAATCGCTTTTTGCAAAAGCCTTATTTGCTCCGAGAGATCGAGATGGACAATATGTATATTACCTAACAAACAGTATCATCATCACATAGCGTGAGTATAAAAAATATCAAAGAGACCCGGCGTGCAGCAGAACAAAAAAAATAGTTTTTGGCAGGAGCCCCACATTTTTATCCTCTCGCTAATTTCTTAAGACCAAGATGACATCATGTCTGTGATGGAATTTAGTCCTAAGATAAATTGATTTTTGCCAATAAATTGCATTCCCATAATTTTCCTCTTGATTCATGCTGGCTGTTTGCCGACGACAGAGTGGAATTAGCGTTTTATATAGCTATCAGCAAAAAAAAATGTATTTCACTATCCAAGCTCAACTTTATCATATCATGTTTATCCTACTCTTTCATTTGTTGTCTATATATCCAGTATCCCGTCCCATTAATTATCCCAGTCTCCAGCTGATTGATTCACATATTGCATAAAACTCATTCACAGTCACTGTCTTTGTTGAAGGTTATTCCAGCGAGAGGAGGATAGAGGATTGATACAGAAAAAAAAACTTGCACCTAACATATCAGATCTAGACAGCAGGACCTGCTTTGCTGCTCAGACTCCAGTGCGCCAAGAAGTTCATCATCATTCATTTGTTGTGAAAACTAATTTACTTGTGTCATTTAAATATTGGCTGTGGCACCTGGGCCAAGCGTGATGAATGCAAAAAATACACACACATTTTCTGAGATATTTATGGCTTTCATATGATTTTAATATTTTGCCCTTTTGACAGGTGTACACAGATAGGTACTTGCTTCGTGCCTATAATGCGTAATGTTTGGCATGAGTTGTTTCTACAAGGTTAAATAATAATACAAAGTTTGTTTAAAAAAATAATACAGATCCTCACGTAAACCCTTGTGATTGCTCATAATAATATTTTCATTCAACATAATTAGATTTTTAGCCACGTTTCCTAATTACAATTTTTTGACAACTGCACACTTCATATAATATTTCTATATATCCCGAAAAAAACCTTTTTGATTGGTACACGGTAAAAAAAAAAGTCATGACTTGCTTGAGAGATTCTTCCTTAAAACAATAAATCAGGTTTTTATATATACATTCTCACTTATTTGTGCGCTGTGTGCACAAACTAATCTCTATACTGTTTTCGTGGATAAATAACCCTTTCAATCTCGGATTCTCCTTTTAGCCCTCTCCCCAGGTGAAAAACACACTAAAAACCCTCTTAAATACAGGATTCGCTCCCTAGGTATACACACTAACTGTTTTTTTCTTACTTACAAAAATGTTTGGCAAGCGAAGCATGACTGCTAAAGGTAACTTACCCGCTTCGGAAACATCCGTGTGTGGTGAGTATACATATCCAAGGTAAAATCTTTGAGTGCACTAAGTGCACCACCACTTCACACCCAATCAAATTCCAACAGGGATGTTTTGTCTTTTTTCGGGAAAATAAAACTTTTTATTATTATTTATTTTTACACTGCTTGAAACTGTTCAAGCCATAACGGAGTCATTTTTGCGTAGAACAATCTTATAGGATTTCGGGATAAAGTTCCTATCACAATTTACATAAATAAAGTATAGCTATATACTATATGGTTATAACGAGCACAATAACAATAATAACAATTTTGACAAATTCACCGGAAGTGGAAGAGACCCACTTTTCACAAAAAATAAAATAAGAATATTATTTTCCCAGGCAAAATCTTCGGTTTCACTCACACTCGCAAAAATGTAAAAGCTGTCCCAAAAGCAAACTTCCTGACTAACGCTCGTCTAAAAGTTGCATACAACGTCTGTCTGGGGATGCAATGCAACTCTCGTTTCCCGTGTTGAACAAAGTGACGTGAACCATGTGGAAGCAGAGGAAGAACTGAGGGATTTGTTATGTGCAAACTCCTACACACGCGTTTTACACCTTAAGATACCAACCCTGAACATGATACCTTTCCTCACAGGTTACTTACTACCTGGCGTACGTACACATTCGTATAGGTAATGGTCGGTTTTTTCTGGTAAAAGGTATACATACATATATAATACCTCCAAACAAGATATATAAGTTTTTTCCTAAGAAGCTCTATAAAGACAAGCTTCTACAATGGGACTACCTGTACGGTAATAAGTTGAGGAGCAACAGTAATATATTATCCTTGTGCCTTGTAGGCAATCTCAATAGGCACTATATGTAGGGCTAAAGTCGAAAGAGATTTGATGAACGACTCGTGTATCTCTTCATCGTACAAAGAGCATACAAAACAGGTGCTGCTGGTGCTGCTGCTAAACGTTAGTGTTATAGTAGCTCAACGTGCAATCAAAAAGGTGCACAGTGAAGATGAGTCGAACAAAAGCCGTATAATCACTCCTTTAGTTAACTGACTGACTACAGTTTATTTTACCACAGGCTGGTAAGCTGAAAAGGAGCCTTTAGGCAGGGAACGTCTTCACGATAATAATCAAATCATCCTTCGTATTATCCATTCTTAAAAACACTTTTTTCTCCTTTGAGTATGCTAATACTAAAAGTGCTCGGAGTATTATATGATGTCCCCAACACAAAAAAATGAGTTCTTTTTAGACTCCACTACTTGCCACCAGTGATCACAATCTGAATGAGGGAGAGAGAGAGAGAGAGAATAGAGTCATGGAGGTATTCAATAAATCCTCCTTTTGAATACAAATTAGCCAAGTGCTCACCGCGCCGATTGAATAACAACAATATTGTAATCAGTCGAAAATCCCAAGACATATTTGTACAAATTTTTTGGCAGACAAATGGGTTGTAAAAAGAGGAACAGAAATTGAGAAGAAGAAGAAGTAATGCTTTTTTGCAAGTTTTGCACGTTTTACCTGCTCCCTAAATACAAACTCCATGTAGGAAGCTTTTTACTAAATTCTTAGGCATACTTATATAAGATTGCTATATAGGCTGACAGGATTACATCGAATAATAATAAAAAAAAGTCGTCAAGTAGCGAATAAGGCATTGCAGTTTTCTTGAATAATCAAAAATACTGTATTCCTTAGTTTTATATATATACATATTTTTCTTGTAACCACTTGAGTTGCGATAATATTACATACATACTTTAGATCGAGTCTTTTCAGCTCGTGTATAGTGTAGTATTGCAGGTGGTTCGGCAAGGTCCAAGTGGTGGCGATTTGCGATGATGAGGAGGATGATGCAGAAAAATGAATAAAGATTATTTTGACGACTTGTGCTTGCCCACTAATAATGTCTTGTGTGAGGGTGAATCTTCACAAAACTTACCTTGAAAAAAAATGTGATGTAGACAACCACCGCGTGTCTGTATCTAGTATCTGTATTCGATGTCATGATGTTACAAGATAATTTGATCATTGGATATAGTATCCCATCATCATGATCCAGTAGTGTGGAGATGAGGATGATGTGAAAACGAGAAAGAGGATGACTACATAATAGCAAGCACATCAAGTAGTTTTCTTCGCAACGAGCTAATAATACACAAAAAATGAATACTACCTATTAGCTTTATATGTACATATTCAATCTGCAAAAATGGCTTCCATTGTAGCCGCAGTCCAGGAAGTAAGTGAATTTTTGCTGTGTAATCATCATCATCTCCGCAAATAGGGATATTTTGTTGCAAATGCAAACTGCATAATAAGGTGGACGCAAATTACGAATTAAAAGCATAAAAACGATACATTTCATTCGAGGCATAATATTACCCACAGATTATACTATAGATTCCATTGTATTTCAAGGAGTGTACTTTTACTTATATTGAAAATTGAAATTAAAAATGAATCCCAAACCCCATATTATTTTATTATCCCCCATCCCCAGCATCATTCATATCCGCTCTTGTCAACGAAGGTAAAAGCAGCTCGAAAGAAAAAGTGAACTAGCACAGATTTTTTGATGAGGTTAAATGTCTGCGATAGAGCATCAAGAATCAAGAAGAACAACACAAAGCCACACAACACACAAAAATGAGAACAGTTCACACGACATTCATTCATATTGTCTGTGACTGTTTAATGAGGAATGAGTGTGGAGGAGTCGTTGGCGTTGCAGGAGCGAGAGTGAAGTGAACCTGGTCACAACACAAGTCTCTCATCATCAAGTCCGTGAGAATCCACAATCCGTGTTCCACTTTTTTTTGACGGGGACTTCACACCACCACCGCACCCGCACACTTCTTCACTTCACACATTTCCTCTTTGAATATAAAAATGAATTTTCAGCCCAGAAATGAGGTGAAGCATTGTTTAAAGAATGTCTTTGGGAAAAAACACGACATTCTTCTTTTTTTTTGAGGAAGGAAGTGAGTGTCATACTATTATCATCATCATCAAGTTATCAAGTGAAATGATTCCGGATCGCTCCACCGACGAAGCTTCTTCGCTGTCACTTTCGCGATGACTTACTTTTTACTTCTTTTGTAGACTTCTATCCTATCCTGATCCTAGTAGCCACAACCAGCTTGGGACCGCCACCTACCTCCAACTTTCACAACCTTGTCGAGATGCGCGGACAGGGATGATGATCAAATCAAGTAGAGGAGGAGGAGGAGGTGGGGTGGGACTAGTGCTCCACTACCGAGATAGATGGCATGCGCCGCGAACCCGGTGAAAATGCATAATAAAATGCCAATATGAACATGTGTGCTGTGCATGTGCAGTGGAAAAGAAAAAGGTCAGTTGCCAGTTGCCACGACCTGTGTCATCAAGCAGCCAATCAAAACATTCCATTCCATCCATCCGTTTTCTCTTTTTGAGCTGTTCTCTGCGTCGAGAAAAGGTTGTCGTGGGAGCGGGACTGCGTTTTCCCTTTAAAACAAAAACAGAAAAAAAAACCAGAGAAGAGAGAGAAAGTGCTCAGCTCTCTGATTTCAAGTTCAGTTTTTTCAGAGTTTTCTGGTTGTTCGTTCGTTGAGGTCGAATGTGATTGACTTTGTTGGAGAGTTGAAATTGAGAGAGTTGTAAACACCCAGTTTTTTTTGTTAGAATCGCCTTATCATTCGAATTTTTGTGGTTATCTTGTGTCCAGAGAAGGAAAAGGGATATCAGCGTGTGAATCCTAATGGGGGTTATCATGACCGGAAGGAACTGCTTTGCAGTTTTCGCACTTGTGGCCATCCTTGTTCAGTGTCAGCCCAGCACTGGTAAGCAAATTGCAGTTTTTTTTTCGCTGTGAGTAAAGTAATTGTGTGTGTGTGTGTAGGTCGGGAGTGGTTCTTTATTCGGTTTTTTTTTCTTTGACTTCAGCTCTCAAGTGCCTCCTGTGTTCTCCCGACTATAAATGTGACCCCGCCACCAAGGATGCTGAATTAGGTAAAGGTCCACAGGATTGCGCGGCGGCGGATGAAACGTTTTGCGTCTACAGAAGTACGGGAGCAGACTTCGTTGTTGGTTGCGCCAAGGCTGCCGAGCCGTGTAGTATGAAGGACCCTAAAGTGTGTACCTGTAAGGATGCGGACGGCTGCAATAAAGATGACAAGTGTGGAGACTGCGCCGCTGGAGCCGCTCCCCCTGGCGGCCCCACTCCCCCTGACTCGCCCTCGCCCGATAGTCCAGCAGCCCCTTCGTCTGTGTCTCAGTTGGTAGCTTCCATCTCGGTCCTAGCGTTATCGGCCATCCTCACGGTTTCCTACACCAGCTCGCCCCAACACTTTTGAACCAGTCTAAAAGTAGTATGGATGCAACCGGCCTGTCCTTGGATGTCCCCGTAAATTGAAACATTAGTCAGTAAAACGCTTTTATTGATTTAATGGAATGTGTTGTTTGTCTAATAAAAAATATTTGCATTAAAATTGGCTTATCGTTTGCGGTTTTATTGATAATGTATGTTATGTTATCTTTTATTTAACTTTCAAGTTTGACAGCAAATGGATTCGAAAAAAATCTATAACATGACTGCACCCCCATCGATCCAACTAAATCCAAAATAATGAATTAATCGTAGCTTAGTT
>JAANSN010001380.1:0-34468 GCA_036850665.1 Dicranocentrus wangi | reverse complement strand
AAGTGTCGCCTTCACTTGCTGTAAAAAATTAAGGCATAGTAATATTATGATATGATGACAGTTGTGGCAAATGGTAGAGGCAAGCAATAAGCACAATTGGAGCCTAGCGTAAAACTAAGAATTATTATTATATATTCCATTAAAGTAGAATGTTTAGCTTTAAACGCCGTTGTTTTGAAGTGAAGAGTGAAGAAATTATTGTTCCACAGCTGGGAAGATTACCTAAATGATTATGATTATCTTTCCTGTTTCTTTTTCGCCGTTGGACTCGCTGCTGGAACAGTAGTTAAATGTTGTTTCCAAAAAAATTGGATAATATTATAGACAATTAGTAGTTGACTTTTGGGAAGTATCCATTATTTGTAGCAGGAAATGGGAGCTGATGGAAGCAAATTGACAAATAATGACCCACCCCTGTTTCCGTTACCCAGAGAAAATGTCCAGGAATCTGACATTGCCAACAGGTTCGGCATTAGTAGTGGGAAGCATACGCTGGCAACGAGATCCCAGTCTGTTCCAAATCCTGGTGAAGAGTATGAAGAGGGTAATGATAATGAATGTGATTCTGAGTCATTAGGTACGGGGAAACGCACAAGTCATAATTTTTAACTTAAAATTTGATGATTAATCAATTCTACAATAAAAAATGGATTATTTGTAATTATTTAGTGTCTACATCGAATGAAAAACCTCCTTTGAAACGTCGAAGTACGATGGTGGTTGTGAACCAAGGGCAGGATAATCATTCAGGAACGAATCAGGATCCACTACTGAAAAAACTCGAGGAGCTTCACTTCTTCTATCCCTTAATGCACGACGTTGAAAAAAGGTCGGGATTATTTGGAACGCACAATAGAAAGGCGTTAGCTGACATACAATCCAAAGTACAGTCATTTCCTGCCTTAAAAATCGTTAGAATATATGAAGATAGACTGAAAAAGCACGTAGAAAATGTATCGATGAAGCAAGGGGTATTATCAAGTTCTGTTAGAGAAACTGATATAATGATCACCACACTGCTCAAAAGTTATAGTGAACGTGCCAAGGCCACCGCAAAACACATAGATCGATTGAGTAAATTGGAGGATTTAAAACGAAACCTTAGCAAGTGTCAGAAATCGTTTAATGAATGCGTAGCCCTTGTGAATTTGCTAAATGAATTGCTTCCAGAAACTGAAAGACTTGAACCACTGTCGCTGTCAGATGAAGAAGCTTCTGAGTGTACTGAAACTGAAAATACGTAAAGAACTTCACAAGCGTATATAGGTAGTATTTTAAGTGAATGTGGTAATCCTCTAATCATCATCGCTACAGCGCTTCTTCCGATCCGATCTGTATTTTTAAACTATATACAACATATAACTTACTGCCAACCCAGCAGACGAGGCCTTAATTTTTGTGACTTTCTCACTTACTGATTAGGAATGGTAAATTCAATTTACTATTAGTTTACATGTACTCTTTCTCTATGATGGATGATATGCGTCAATACATGCATGACAAAATTCGCAGAATACGTAGAAGTTTAATATCCAATTATAGTACATGCATGCATAGAGATTAAATTCAATATGGCAATCCTGTGATAAACGATATATTTGTAACAACCAAGATTCGCAATATAGTTGGAAAATAAACTTCAGAAATGACAATCACATTCTATCTTAGTTGGTTTGTAAAATATGTATACTTGATTTATTACATTTTCTTATCCATTTCATTTCAACCGATATTGAACCGCAACAATCATTAAAAGCCACATTTGGTTTGTGTTTATAATTTATAAACTTAGCATTGATGAGATGCAAGCAATTCAGGTATTATAAATACATAAAATTAATGGGATCATTGATCATAGACGGTAACAAAAGTGGTAATACACATACTTACACATACATTTTTAGTAGTTATTCATAGAATACCAACCAGAATTCTGTAAAAAAATCTTAGGCGACATATTATGACACTATCGATACCTAATAAGTAAGGAAAACTTATTGTTTAACGTCTAAGAAACTAGCTGCAATCATATCCCCTCCTCTGGTTGTAGTTCGTTCTCAACAAAATAACACGGAAAAACGGACTTCATACCCACCAACAAAATTTTACTAAAAACTATAACTGAATATCTAGTATCTATGTATAACGACTTGTAACACTATCACAAACAAGTACAACCAGTTTCAATATTATCTCAGCTTTCAGCTTTCTTTACGCACGTTTAACAGTTGTATATTGAATTACTACAAGTCAAAGAATTTTATGGATAATAGATAGAGCGTAAATAGTCAAATATCAAAACCAAGTTGCCACCGTTTAATTGGATGAAGAGCGAAGAGGACTGTATAAATTTCGATAATGACAGGCCAACATTGCTCCAAAAATCTGAAATGTTAAATTATTGTTATGAAACACTAGCTTGTAACAGAAGTATTTGTTACCTTGCGTTGTTAGTTAAACACGAGTACTTGTGATTAAATGTCGCATGAGATAATGAGCTTGGATCGATTGTAGAGAATCGTTAATTATGCCCGATACTATATACTGGAAACCCCCTTGTTGACTTATTACAATTATTATTAGCAAAACAAATCAGCACCATCAATTACTTTTCGTTTATGGATTTGATAATAATCGTTCAGAAGAAAGAGTTATTTATAGATGACAAGACCATAGAAATATTTATATAGATAGTTTAGATAGAAGTATATTATATCACACAAAATTCATATATTATTACGAAACCGGCGATTATCACATTCAAAATTGAATCGCGTAGACCTACACTATCTACTAATGTTAGAAATAACGAATTTTGGAAATATAAAGCGTTGTACCACATTCCAATCCAATTTTCATTTAAAAAACCTCAAGCTTATATAACTGATGCCGATAACCGTCATATTTTTCGACAAAGTTATATTATATTTTACAGGAACCCGGGACGTACAACAACGTGTTTTAACGAACGGACAAAAGAGTGTGTTAATTAAGGCAAGTGTGTGCTTGCACTGCAATTCCGTGATTTTAACTCCTCGAAAATCTTAATTACCTAATGGTTTTGTATTCCACATTTGTAAGGAAGAATAGCTTACAAAAACAACCTGCACTTTTTCTTGTTTTGCAATGAAATCTACAAAGCTAGTTTTACTTGATTTTATAACGCATGATCAATAAATTCGAATAATGAATATTGTATAAGTATCAGAGGTCAATAAGCCCAGAAAATTTCTTGATGACTAGTACTAGTACAGCACGGATGCTTAAAGCGTCGTGATATGACTAAAAGTTTCAGACAATCCAAACCGAATTGTCTATTGAATGATTAATAATCTGAACTATCTATAAAAAGGCAGAAGGATTGCCTCCCGATGGATCCTTCTGGTTACGATAGCGGACAGTGAGCCACACCCCGATAAACTGTACATGCACGTGATTTCCAGATAATAAAGTAAGCAATGATTAATACTTAGTTAATCCCTGTGGTTTTGAAAAACTGATATACTGTTTCTTACCTCTGTAAAACTGAAGAAGAGAGAAACTCCGCCAGTCAACTGGAATGCTTCTTGAATTACTGACGTAATCGTTTCCGAACAAGTCTTGCAAGTACACGGCGGCTGTGTATCGCCGTCAAATCCACTGCAACCACCGCACTCTCTCTATAAATATTATTGAAAGTGTACCCCTTGTAGTCAAATAGTTTCTCTGTTCATTCTCAAGGGTAAAAAATCGGAATTTGTTTTTTCTTACAATATTCACGCAAGAAGGATGTCCAAGACTGCCAGTGTCATTTACTTGTAAGTACCCACAACATGAGTACTGAGACTGCACTGCTTCTTTAGTTGCATTGCCTACTGTTTCCCATCCTTCCTTAGCTAATTGTTTTTGAGTAGTGTCGCTCACAGCAAGGCAAGCGCAGGCTACGCTGAACTGGATAATGAAGAGCACGAAGAGGATAACCATGTAGAAGAAAAGCAAGACTTGATGATGCTTTAAAGTTGCATAAATCCCACCAACACTGACTATCAACAAAAACACTCCGCAAGCTATGATTCCTCCAATCTAGAAAGCATTGGTAAAAATTCCAGGCAAATTATTTTACAAACGTGAAGCATGTTCTGTACATGTTCTGTATGGGTATAATTCTAAAAAACAAATTGATATTATTAACATGCTAGAACTCTTCTACAAAAAAGAATCAACTCTTACTATTGGTAATCCGAGCAATCCATTTGAATTGTGCGAATGTGTACCTTGGACTATCAAGTACACTGCGACAGCCTGTAGAAACCAGAAAGATGACATGAATTAAAATAATAAGCATTCGCATTGCCACATCCAACAAAATTCCACGATATATAGTATTCAATAATAAATACTTACGATATAAAATACATTCAGAACTAAAAGCGAGTTCCTCGAGCACCGGAAACCACCCCACATGATTGCTTACCCACCCACCTACTTGTCGCAACGTCGCAAGCTCCTTAAATACAACACATAAATTAAATTATTATTTCAGAAAGAAAACATAAATTACAGAAGCAATGACGCAAGAATGCAATTTAATGTCCTGCCTGATTTTGATTTTTAGACAATATTTTGCACAATTAGTAATCAGTCTCAAAGCACGCACACACACACTAGCTGTTCATAAATGCATTATTTTATCCCACAATCGGCCCTACTAACTCATGGGCGACTGGTTTCTCTCTATCCACCAACACGATCTCAAAGGGAACAATTATAGGCCTTGCCCAAATCTTAAAATACAGGTCCTTAAGGTCAAAGGTTACAATTGATTATAGAGATGATCTTCATTTTAGGTATATTTTTTAACCCGACAGAACTGAACTAGGTATATCCGTAAAAAATGGGTTGCTTTTTAGTTTTAGTCTACACAAAAAGTTACTACTAAAATCTAAAAACTCAACGTAGAGTCAATGAGATCCTAAATGTGTCTCAATCACATGTCAAAAAATAACACATGACTGGACCACGGCCACGTTTTGAAATTGGAAATGAGAATGACACTTCCTTTTTTATTATATGTGCACAAACGTGTGTGTGTGAAAGTGTCTGTCTGTCTGTGCAATTTACCTTTTTTATTGAATGAAACAAAAGCCGTCAGTGAAGTAGAGAATTTTTGTAGGATGATTAATGAATGGGTCAACAAAACTACTTACTAATAATAATAATAATAATGTAGTTTCAGTTCTTCAACTTCAAGATTTACGGATGGCTTTCGCTGCTAATTAATTACTCAAGTCTGTTTCATATTTTTTATCTGTTTTGATTGCCTCATCAGATTAAACTTGTTGTTAGGTCGTACTTTTGTATTTGGTTTGGTTTGCA
This sequence comes from Dicranocentrus wangi, assembly GCA_036850665.1. NCBI lineage: Eukaryota > Metazoa > Arthropoda > Collembola > Entomobryomorpha > Entomobryidae > Dicranocentrus > Dicranocentrus wangi. Next base: position 29,113 of record JAANSN010001380.1, on the reverse strand, counting down.
AGTCAATAGCATCAATATATAGTAGTACATAGTTGATAGTACGTAGTATAAATGACTACAGAACATCTACACTTGGGATTTCTTCTATATACTACTCCTCTATCCCGTATGCATCCCGTCCCGTCCAGATATACTGGTTTTACTCCGCATGGTAATAAATGAAATGAATGAACTTTCATATTATCTATCTACTACAATTTCAGCCATCATCCATATCCATCCATGCTATATTGATATTGAACCACCATGAAATTGTATGTATGTACATAAAACCATTTTTAGCTTTTAGCTTTGCTCTAGATAGAGCCAGACATGGGGTTATAGGCGAAATTCCTTTTTGCCAAAATAGCTAATAAAGTAATAATAATAAGCCATTTTTATGCTATGTAAAAGTAAGAAGCTGAGAATACTGAGTAAATACTTAAATACTTTATTACTTTAGGATATTTTAAAATAAAAAAAGAAGCAGTATGCGTAGAAAATTTGGAGGGGAAGAAATGTCACAAGCCGGGAAAAGGAGTAATGTACTTAACGGAAAAATTATTACGATGGGTGTTTAAAACATTTTATTTGCTGCATGCATCATATGGACGTACACCTGGCTCATATACCTCGGCGTGTTTGGATTGGATTTTGAGCTTCAAAAAAATATCGCTTGACCCGAGCCGATCAAGAACGGGTCAAGGATCATACAAAAGCATTGCTGTATTGTATATTATCTTGCAAACCGATGTAGCGGCTTGAGTTCTGTTGTCACTACTAGATTGGGTGACCTGAGCAAGAGCTAGGTCAGGGATCAAAGGTCAAACCAGCACATTGTAAAAGTAGGTATTACTTAATTACTGGCCGTTGTTATATACTCTTGTTTGCGCATCAAAGAAGTCACTGAGCACGAGACGAGCACAGCAAAATTGAAGCAGCAGTCAGCACTTCCTAAATACCTATATTTATTGTAATTTATTGTAAAAATGCAACACACATAAGGGTAGAGGTGGGTGTGGGTCGCCCTGTGTGGGCAGGCTCATATATCACACTCACTCACCAGCGAGATTGAATTGAACAATTTTTACAACAAAGAAATCCACGAGAGAGCCGAAAAAGTGGAAAAAGTGTGTATAGCTCACACACACGCAGTAGATGATTGAGTGCGTGTGCAATGTTGTTGAGCTTGGGCAATGTAAAACTGAGCGGCTGACAAACAACTTCAAGGTTTCACGTTTTTTTACTGTAATATCCAAAATGTTAACCAAGCAAACGTGCGAAATGTGCTCATGTTATATTTTTGTTATCCAGGGTTGGTTAAGGTGGGAGTGAGTACAGTGCAGTGAGTACTATATACCTAGCTAGCCTAATAATTTCCAATGGAAGTATGTAGTATTCATTCTGTAATTGGATTCATCTGATTCGTTTTTGTGTCCTTGATTGCACAATACCAAGTTTTCTCCGGAGTACAATCACGTTGCATAATATTTAGTTTTTCAAAAGGTAAGCATGAACAATATATAAATGCACTTTGCATGTTCCATCTTTGATTTGATTGTCGTGTGGTGTGTGTGTGATATATGTTATTTTGATTTACCTGAAGCACGTCACGGTTGATTGATAATAATATTGCCGGTTCTTTGTCGTTTTCTTGCTAGATTAATACGGGACACACAGGAGTCACATCACATCACTATCACCAGCCCACGTTCAAGTTCAAAAGTAAGTAGCAGAGCTTAAAATAACGAAAAGTTGGGTTGTTGCAATTTTTAAAAGTATTTTGGAATATTTAAGATGGGCCATGTGAAAATGACAGAAGAGGAGGAAAGACGATTTCGGATGACTCCGCAACAACACATGCTTTCTTCATGCACAGGCGCAATCCTTACTTCCCTATTAGGTCTGTACTTTTGTGATGCCACATTTTGGAGTTTTCGTTATGAGTTTACCTATATTTACAGTAACGTGCTTGGGCTTGGTAATTAATTTCAGTTACTCCACTGGACGTTGTCAAAATTAGGCTGCAGAGCCAACAGAAAGCGTTACTTTCCAATAGGTGTTTTTTATATTGCAATGGGCTCATGGATCACATTTGCCACTGCATAAATGGGCATTTGAATACCTGGGTGAAGAGACCCGGCCACTTCACATCCACTATAGTTAGTTTTAATTTCTAATCTTTTTATGTATTTAATCGTATTTAATTTAGCGCGTAATCAAAAATTATATTTTTTGTTTAGGATGCTTTTCAAAAAATTATCAGACATGAAGGGGTTGCATCCCTTTGGAGTGGATTGCCTCCAACTCTAGTCATGGCAGTGCCTGCCACAATGGTTTATTTTGTGACATACGAAGGCCTTCGAGTTAGAATGATTGACAAGTACAAGTCCGTCACTGGTGAATCAGAGTATCCTGTCTATATTCCCCTTGTTGCAGGCGGTCTTGCTAGACTTTGGGCTGTAACTGTGGTAAATCCTCTTGAACTGCTACGAACAAAAATGCAATCTAAACGATTAACTTATCGTGGTATGAATCCATAATCCATATCTTAACATACTAAGGATTTAAAATGATATTTGCAATGCTAACAGTATACTTATTGTCGTACTGTATGGTAAATATGGTAATCATGTCAAAGTAACGTTTACCATTTCCTGTTTTTATTGCGATTAGAACTCAGACAAGCCTGTGCTGATCTATATGGAGCTAAAGGAATTAAAGGGTTTTGGTTAGGATACATTCCTAGCATTACCAGGGACGTGCCTTTTTCGGGTAATAATATTTACTTTATTGAAAACGAGACATGTTGAAAATCGTATAATGACTTAATGACATTAGTGGCAGAAGCTATAACTTGGTGTGAGCTTTAATACATTATTTGGTTAGCGATCTATTGGAGCTGTTACGAAGGACAAAAGAAAGTATTTGGTCATCAGCAGGACCCACCAATTTTGTTTAGCTTTGCAGCTGGGGCTGTTGCGGGATCGGTAGGTTAATCTGGTGGTATATGTTTTTTTATTTGGGTGTATTTTAAACTTACTCGTGTTTTTACTCCAAGATTGCAGGAACCGCGACACTTCCATTTGATGTTGTTAAAACGCATAAACAAATAGAAATGGGCGAAGTTGATTTCAATGTTAAAGGTATTTGATAATATACACGTGTTTTGAAGCGACTAATTTATCTGACACTTGTTCAAATGCGTGTGCGTCCAAAACAGGGAGAAAGTTAGCAACAACTCGGGATATAATAATGAAAATTTACAACCAGACAGGATTTCATGGTCTTTTTACTGGACTAGTACCCAGAATTATAAAAGTAGCTCCAGCATGTGCCATTATGATATCAACATATGAATATGGAAAGTCATTTTTTACAAACTATAATCGTAGAAAATACGAAGAAAGTAACAAAGTTTAGCATTTGACATAATAAGAAATAAGTTACTTGACAGATGTGATACTACTTGCACTTATTAGAATATAGAATATTATACATTCTTCGATTGATTATATTAATTGCGCTAAGCGCATTTATCAGATGACAATAAATTGTATATTAGAAACGCCCGAATTTAATAAATATTTTACTATATATTCAATATTCAAATTATGTGGTACATCTGCATCGCCTTCGTTTCATTAAAAACTGCTTCACTCGTTACCACCTGCCCTGAAGCCATGTTGACCCTTAATCTGGAACAGATAAATATTTCAGACTTGTGTAGCATTGGCAAATATCCATCATTAAATCATTCAAAACGCTCTCATATAAAAGGTACATACAGGCATTGTCGCTTTTGCAGTAAGGGGTACATGTTTAGGTGCATAGCTTTCTGCTGATTCAGAATGTTGTGTTGTCCATTCTTATTGCACAACACTCGTTTTTACTACAACTAATAGTAAGTAGACCGGTAGAATTAGTGTAAAAAAGGCAAAGTATAATTCGCGAATACTTAACCTAGCGATTCATCATTGCAAAAATGCTTTAAGTGACCGGTGGATCCTAGTCTAGTAATTACCGGTGGCCGAAATACGCGAAACATGTATTACATCATCACGATCACACAATGCATACCTAGATTGGCATCCATTGCATTCAAACGTGCATGTCGAGAAAATTGCTCCACCACTTGTGTCTGCAAAAAGAAAGATTCGACGGGAATATATGATGCATGCATGCCAGCATTGAGCATGCCCACCACAAACATCTTTGTCCATATCACACTTTTGCATGACAAAAATGAGACTATTCGCTTGGCCGGTCTGATTGTAAATTGTAATGCCATTCCCCTAAGTTCATGGAATTGGTCACAAAATTTTCTCGTCTCTACGTTTTAGACCGATCTAGTACTGTTCGTGATGATGACGTGGTATGATTCTTTCAGTCTCTCTGCGAATATCCCCGTCCGTACTCAATCGCTGTCGTGTGTTTGTAGTGGCAGAGAGAAATGAAAGGCTTTTCAACTGGAAAACATTCCAATTCCAAACCACTCATTACTGCCGTGCTGATATTATACATTGTAACTGACTTGGCTACTGTTGCTGTCTCCAGAGCTCTTTACCTTATCGTACGAGCAGGCGTCACATTGTCGTCCATCAATTTTCAATCTCAACAATCACTACAATCATCATGCTCAATTTACCTCCTCACATAGTTCATTTTTTCTCCATTTTTTATTTATTTGCTACGTAAAAATAAAGGGATATTCCTTGTGTGAGTGAAAAAATACATTCATTATGTCCTCTTGCTACGAATAAATTGTCTACTCCACTGGCTACTACTACTATTATTAATGCACCCCCACTACCAAATAAACAAACCCGAAAATTGCATGCACTCCTGCAGCTTCTCCTTCAAGTATCGAGTTTGTTGTGCATTTTCTCTAAAAAAAATTGCGAGTAGAAAAAAGAGAACTGGAACTGGTAACTGGTATTAGTTGGGCCCTTCTTCGTGTCATGAGAAAGGCCTGAGGGGCTGGCTATAAAACAAAATCGTTTGCATGTTGGAAACAGTAATAGTTCTTGCGGACATCCCAGGTCTTAAAGTAATATACTTCTTCTGTTTGGCATTATAAAAAGCGAAATCTTAAAATTCTCCATGTACATTAGCTAATTCTACTTAAAGGCGTGGAAGAAATTATTAGCACACAAAAAGTTGTATAATATACCATCTTTCTTCAATTTACTGTATTACTCACTGAATGTCAAAGCATAATATGAGATGGTACGCATGTAATTTTAATTATGCGCATCTGTCGTTTGGATTAACATAATGATAAATAATGTGTGAGACGAGCCAAGCAACACGGTTCGCCTGCATCTTTGTTGTGTGCAAAATATGTCATACTTCATTTTTATAACTGAACTGACCGCAAGTATGCGAGTGTGTCCATTTGAAATGTCGTTATCTAGTGATTGATGATCGGGACAAATGGCTAATAAAATATAATTTCTCTCTGGTGGAGGCTAAAAATACAGATTATCTCAGCGGAGTCGTATGTAAAAAACATGATCAAGTAGTAATCGTATCATGCAGTAGCAAACACATGTCTAAAATTCCTATTCCTTAATGGTTTTCCATGTAAGTATGAAATTCATTTTTACTTTTTTGGTGAGAATAAGCTATAAGCTAGCTAGCTACTAGTTAGCATATATACTTTAACAGTGCAATTTCGGTAGGAACCGCAGAAAAGAAATTAAAAACGTTACTTTGCCATTACCTCGCCTCGTCTCGCAGAAAGTATAGGCATGCAAGACAAAGTGAGCAAAAGGATTCAATAAATACTGCTAGATATGCGAGAGTATATAGTTGCGTTGAAGTGCTTGCTTGTGAGTTGTACGTACACACGCACGGTAATTTAACACCACGAGTGATGTCAATATGTCAACAACAAACACAACTTTACCTGCTGGTATCTATGTTTAAACACTAATTTCTCAGATTTCCGGCTAGATAAACATTATAATAAACAACGTTTATGCCAAAATACATTTTGATTGATAAACATTGAACACTGCGTGTTACATTGCGAAGACAATGATTTTTAGTGAAATAACAAAGACAAGGATTTTAGTTGTCTAAAATGTATACTGCATTATAGAGTCAGCTCAACTCAACCCTATGGGCAAGTTCATCGTTATTCGTTACACATTTTTACCTGTGGGGCTGGCACTTGTTGAATTCCATTGTTTCGGTTGTTTACGTACGTTTTGTATTGTTAGTGTGAAACACAATCCACACTGCTACGTACAAGGGCTAAAGTAACCATTCTCTGTGTTGAGACAAGGGACCCTGAAATGATTGAAAACGTCGACTACATAAAAATGGAATGCATGGGTGTGCACTTGGACCTTCATAAATGTAAGTGAATTGAACAAAGTAAAAGATAGGATTGCTTCTCTGGTTCGTTTTCTTTACGTTTTATTTCAACTATTGAAGAAGCAGTGTTCGTTCAGCATGTTCATACCCATATCAAGTTTCTTTCATGCAACAGAAACATGAATTCTACCTGGAAAGGTGTAAGGGTAATGGAAATGGAGTATATATATATATATATGGAGTTTGAAGTTTGGACAAATACACAGGGATGCCTATTTACTTCAATGCATTCATGGATGAAGGAACATAGGAGAGGTTTATGTGGATGCACGCACACCAAAAAGTACTAAACGTACCTTCGTAGGTTAGTTTTCAGAAGTCAAGAGAATGATGAGATGCATTCATTTACAATTTACAATACATATATATTCATACGCAAGTGCACGAAGGTATCATCATTGTAGTCAGAAGAACAGCAAACTAAACGTGCTGTCTATATTTTTTCTGCTTCGAGAGAGCCGTCTGTCTGTTCTGAGCTGGTCTCAGTTTCAGTAGGTAGTACACCTTTCTTGGCATCAAATGCACTTCTCTTCTCTGAAAAATCATCACTACACCCCACAGTTTTTAAAGCTGAAGTCAAGTTTTCAGTTTAGTTCAGTCAGTCAGTAAACCAGCGGATCCAGAGGGAAGCGCACCACGACGACTGTTTACCCTTGGTCTTCGTCTCACCACACAATTTTCCAGTCCAGTCTCAAAATCCAATGACCACTCCACTCAGTTATCAAACAGAGCCCAGCGGAATTGCTTATAAAAAGTATACACGGTCGTCGCAATACAAGAAGACAGCAATATTTTTGTAGGAGGATGGAGAAAAAAACCAAGAGCGAGAGAAGACGATGTGCGGAAAAACAAGATGCAATTGAGAAGTCGACGATGCATCAACTTAGTCACAATCATGACGATGACCAGAACGTAAGCACGTCTCCAGATTCTCATCTCCTTTTCATTCATCTTGTTCTCGCCAATTCACACCGTACCCTTGTCTTGTAGATACTCTTATACACAAATGAACTAAAAGCTCATTCAGACGAGAAACAAGGAAATACGGACTTGCTGCTACATTTAAGTTGATTCATTGACAAGTTGTCTTTCTCGATGAGTGAAGCATATCTGGAGCTGAGACATATGCTTTGGTGACATTGTGAGTGTTAATATAGCACCAGAAACCTGTGAAGGCATTGATTGATGGGCAATGAGGCTTAAATAGCTACATTATAAGACTTTTTTATGATATTGTGTAAGCGTGAAAGTGTTAATAGCACTTTTGTAAACCCACCATAGTTTCCAGTTTATCCTTGTATTGTTAGTTCGCATGATAAATATTTTTCTTAGTATTTGCTACAATTCCCAGTATTTTATGAATGAACAAGAAGAAAAAGGTGAAGGTGCGCAGCTTGGTGTAGAATAGAATCCAATCAAACTAGAATAATCAAACACAGTGCAGTGCCGTGTGGTGTTTAATGTATTTACAAATATTAGTTTTGCATGCGAATATCATGGATTTAAAAAAAACATACTAATACATAAGGAGAATGTTGGATTGATTAATGGTGATAGTGATGATGACGATTGTGTAAATGGTGTGGCCAATGTCAAAGCTCAAAGGTTTCTCGACTTGAGTAATGGGAGACGTCAAGAGACAAGGAATATATGCTTTATATGATAATTCCTCAGTGGGATTGTCAATTGTCAAAATAGTTTCTAAACATTTCACAATGACTATTGGATTTCTTTGCGTGAAGTAGCAATTTGCGTGTAGTCAGTGTTGATGAATACGAAACGGGAGAAAGTTGTGAGCCAAGAACAAACTCTGAGCCAGTGGTGGTGCTGCTGCTGAAGAAAAACTAAGTTGGAGAGAGCAGTTGAGTTTTCATATGATGAACTTGCTGCAATTTCCCTGCTTCATCCTTATCCCCTCAGTATTAGCCGTCATGATGGTCTCGCTTGTCCATCCATTCCCGTACACAGAGACAAAGTCTTGGATTCATCAGAGGAGTCATCCTAATCAACTCTCTCAGAAGGTAGACTACATTGCACTTCTGTTCTTTGATAATGAAAATGATTTATTTTTGTGCTGTCTCCTCGTTCGCCATTGGGAGAGATTCTAAAATGTCCGTATTTAAGATCTGGATGATAGAATTGACGTGGTAGGTTTGCATAATATACACATGAATATGGGGTATGATGTGTCACCTTGCTTCCAGCAATATCATTCCAGCACCATCACCACCAGACAATCAAAAATTTATAATTTTTCAGTTCCTAGACAGCAACCAGTAGCGCTCAAGGCCATCAGCTATGATCCGATGAGAATTTATGAGAGAGTAATTAATACTCTCAGCGAAACGCTTCCATTATGTCAATCTTATTGTTGTTTGGATCATAAATATCATCGTAAATCTGCACCGAAATAAGATGGAAATCATTTTGGGTATCTACGATCTTCTCCATTTATAACTTCCAAACGAAAACTTATGAATATATTATAAAATATTATATGTTTGTTATTCTTGTTAAATTAAAGTGAGATCCCATGAGCGAACCGCAAGTCAAAGCTGTCACTCATGCAGGAAAGATAGCTCGCGGTGCGGTTACTGGACATGCACTCTAATTGCAATGTCTGTGTTGTAATATATCCTTCGCAAGTACCCAGTAAAAACACAAAAAATGGACTGGTAGTACTGCGACGAAATACAATTAACTGCTACTGATGAGATCATTTTCGTCTACTTCGCATAATACAGACATGAAAGAAATCTATCTTATTGTGCCTATTTTATTCTGTATTAATATAGGTATCTGCAATTGTTCATGAGGGGATTTATCATGAGGAGAGTGTGCTTGTTGAGCAAGTTGAATAAGGGTACAATAATCCACGCACTTTCAACCTTTAAAATCCCTAATAAATCCCTTGAGGACTATGTTATTATGGCATTAAGGTATTTCCTATTTAATATTGAAACCGACCGGGCCACAGAAAGGATCCTCCGAAAGAGCAGAGGTCTTACTTATTTACTACCTACATAACTAAATTTCATTTCAATTGAGAAATACCACCTCACACCTGTGTACTTGCCGTTCAGAAGTTCACAGGATCTCGCCTCACGTCGAGGAAAGTAAAAATTCCCTGAGTGATTCCTAATTTGAAAAGGCCGAAGTTCTCATATCATATCTCATCGATCCCCACCAAGAATACGATGAGCATAACAGAGTGTGGTGTGGTTGACTGGATAGATTTTTGTGTTGAAAACACCTGTTTAGCCTGAAGCAAGTACTCCGTATGAAACGGCTCAGTACTCACCTTGCCTTCCCAACCGCTCTCTATATTATTTTTCATTGAGGTAGAATAACGCAGAAGCATATGGGCATTTCATTAACTTTATTACTGCAGAGAAGAAAAAGAGGCAAAAATGGACGAAAAATAGGAGGAGAGGAAAAAATAACTTGAAGAATGGATGCATGGAGGGTGCATGAATTCTTCAACTGCACTAGCCACAAAGGCTACTTTAAGTTCCTATTATGACCGACCATACGAGTTTATAAATTGTAAAAATCTTCTCATTATGAATGTCTATATTTCCCTATAAGAAACATTTTTCAAATATTAGAGAGTGCAATGTGTTACGATAATAAGCTTATTACTGGCACATTACAGCAACAATGCTGTTGTTGATAGCCGGGTCATAATTCATAACCGTATCTCCCACTTTCCCTTTGTACATATCCTATGTGCTCTCCTCTCGACTGCCCTTTTTCCATCCAAAATTATTCAATTGCTTTTGGTGAGTAATAATAATATAGTAATACAATATATCATAATGCAGTAATATGAAAATCCATCCTTCTTGCTTGCATGGTTCTCTCTAGCTTTTGTTGAAAAAATTTTTTTTTCAGTACGAACTGTTAATAGGCAAAAAGTTCAAATATGAAATACTGCGTACATTTCTCCTCTTCAATTTACAGACTGATACGCTTCGGTGAATCTGCAATTTTAATAACTATAACTTTCCTCATGTTTTTAAGTAAGTGCACACTATTCAAACCATAAGTTAAAGGTATGCATGCGCATGCATGCATGGATCCAGCTCAGTTTCCTTTTTGTCCATTTTATCCATTTCACAGTCCTCCTCCTGGCAACACATAATAAATACATACATATCTATGTAGTGAGCACTAAGCAGAAGCAGCTCAACTTGCACATTTTTTTTTCTAGCAACACGATATACAGATGGACATTTTTGTGTGGATGTTGGAAATGTGTGTACGAAAAATTATAACTTGTTAAAAAAATTATCCATGCACACAGAATCATCACTGGTTCATGAGCACAAAAAGGGTAGCGCAAACAGAGGACATCATGAAATCGCTCGTTTTTCACGTTTTTTTTATTATACGGCTCGAACGGCGCGGCGGTACCTTCGGTTGTATCTACATTATACATTCGAGGTTTCGGTTGCATTAACGTGGTATATCATTTGCATTGCCATACGTGCGTAATTCTAGAGATTCTGACAATCATTAGAGTCATTCGAAATCGTGATTGTTGCAAAAAAGCGTTTCAACAAATTTAAGCTTTTTGGTCATGACATTATTGCACTCTGCATCCCACATTCGCCTCAAACAAACGATTCATTTCCATTTTTTATTACAGTCCATAAAACCACGGGCCATAGGTTAATGTTCAGTCGCCAATCATCTATATTGAGAACACTTTACTTTAGTATTGAAACAATGATCACATCGAAATCATCGTTTTTAAAAGCCCACACAAAAGGCGATTCTCTGAAGAACAAAACTTTTTCCAATTCGAACGCCTGACATCATCAACCATTATTGTGTGTATGTGTGTAACTTGTATGTAGATAGCATATAACATAGGATCTTTGGAGTTGGAGTACAGAGCTGCGGAGAATCTTTTCACTATACATACACACATAGCGTACGTATATACTTTTATTGGCATTAACCCTCATCTCCAATTTTAATCAACATGTCAAGCCTTTTGTGGCCAGTTACTTTTGAATAATGTTAGGGAAGTGTGTTGAAAATGGTGGGAAAATAATGGAAATGATGGATTGGGGCGTGTCATCAGCCTCCACATATACTGAGCGAGTCTTATCCAAAAATGAGCATTTACAAGGTACTCACATATACAGCACAGCACGTCCACGTATAGGTAAATATATATATAATGTAAAACTCCTACAATTTAAAACAGAAACTAGCCTCTTCTCGGAAAATATCATGAAATATTGTGGAAAAGAAAGAAAAGGATGTTCGAAATAGTCGACATATGAACTGCAAGGCAAGCACTTCTTGTCAGTCGTTTCATCTTGCTAAAACATATATACCACGATAAGGTAAACGAAGAGATGAATGAACGTTAGAAATATTTCACGAGAGACTTTCTGGCGACAAGAAGGTATTTTTTACCTGCCTGCCAATCACTCCTCTGAGTTCTCCTCCCATTGTTCAAAGTGAAAAACTTGGTCAAGTCCTCGTCTTTTTGAATTTCTATTTACAAACAAAACAATGAAGGACACTATCCCATCGAGATAAAAAAATCTTTCATCTTGAACATTTGATTTGAGTGCTTTTCGAAAACCCGCTTATAACTTGTTGATCCATGTATATAAATGCTAATGCACATTGTTGTGCATTTTAGAGAAGGAAAAACTCTGAAATTGACATTCATTCTTAAATGTATTGTTATACTTGTCACAGCAAAAAAGAGTGTACATGGTTGACACCTAATATCTTGGGATACACAAAATTCTTAAAGAACACTGCATTTTTGTTGTGTTAGAACGCTTTGCATTGTCAGGTTCAAGTTCTTTGCTCAAATTCTCAAATTGTTCAACAACGGTATAAATAATGGTGTCCTCGGAAGTGCCATATAAATGCCTTAAACCTTTTCGATGTGCATGGTAGCAATAATAATAAAAGTATATTAAGAACTTTACGCGACAAACACAAGGGGGTCCTAATGCTGTAATATACAAGCTATACAAGTCGAACCCCTAATAAGGACTTACATGATGGGTTCACTCTTCACTTCACCACGGATTACATGTATGTCATGTCTCCCATTTTTATCAACAAGGCATTATGCTGCGCTGTTAACAAGCTACTAGGGCATTTGTACATGTACTATATACTCGTACATATAGATTTTTCGAAGTTGGTTGGACACATGTGCTCCGTGTTCCCCTGCGACGTTATACATCTATACTATACTAACCATAACCATTTTTCTCCAATATTCTTTTAACTTTTATCCACCTGAAAAATTCTCAGCGAAGAGAGTGTAATCAGACGAAACGTGGAATAGAAAAGGCTAGTGGACCAGAAGAGAGAGAGAGAGAGAAAAAAAAGTCCAAACAATAGAAATAAATCCCTTTTTGTAGTTTGAAAAAGGGAACCGGCTTGACCGGAGGAGGCATCATATTCACTCAGTTGTTGGTGAGGTGGTGTGGGATATAGATATATAGAGTTTGAGCTTTTCTTGTTATACATGCGCAATAGGGTAAAACATTCAGGTTTGTAGATAATAAGGGGAACGTAGTGAGAATAATAATGCGTAACAATATGTAAGGTATATAAAAGATTTTTAAAAAGTTTTTTGTTGGTCTTTGTTGGGAATGTAGGCGAGTAGAAGTTCACTTGGAGAAGAGTGTCCAGACTGCTTGTCGCAGGAGGAGGCGGCTGTTTTTTCTCTCACCTACAATGAAACCCAGATGAACGAGTTGGCGTTGTTGCCACAAGGTGATTTCACAACGGACTCGTCCCTTCTTCGTAATTTAAAGAAAAGAAGTAGGAGAGTTTCTTGGAGCAATCGTAGGATACGAAGGAGTAATGGCGTAACCGCATCGCGTTCATCGTCATCCTCGTCTTCGGCTTCAATAGAAAACTCAATTTCCCACTTCTATTCCTCCTCGTCGTCTCATCCTCATCAAGGAGATCTCATTTCGAGGAGCACTCGTGACACAAGATGCTTGACGGAGAGGGAAGAGCGGCTTCGAAATGCTCAATCGACACGATCCACCGAGTACATTCCTCACTGTCGGAAAGACGGATCCTATGCTCATGTCCAATGTCATCCGTCGACGAGATCCTGTTGGTGTGTGACCCGGAATGGCAGACCGATCCCAGGAAGCTCTGTCCTGTCCACGGACCCGAACGTTATGGAGAGACCAAGTTGTGCCAAGTATAACCGAAGGGCGAAGTCAACGACCAAGAGGAGGTCGTCACAGTTCAGAAAAAACAGAAAATGTACGGGAGTACCTTCCACTTGTGTTGATGATGATCAGAGTGATAGTGAGGATCTTGATGATCCCACTCATGATGATGATGCTGATGATGTTGATCTTGATCATGATGATAGTGAACTCTGTAATTCTTTGTCTTTTTTCTTCTTTTCATTTTTTCTACTAAAACCGCACATTTGATTAACCAGCAACCAAAAACAATCAAGTTTACAATTACTAACATCATCAACTGCATCTTGTCTTGCATCCAATATGATCAGCTAAACACATTTATATGCCGCTTGAGATTGTCTAATCTAATTAGAGCAAAGTTATTCATGTGCTCATGTCAATCTTTGTCTATGTTGTAGCCTGTAATCAAGCAGATTGGTCAAGATTTAATGTGGCTTTGTTGAAAACGTTCCGATCCGAGCATAACAGGTATCGATCAATGACTTCGTCCACGGCAGGTATGTTCATTTGATGCTTAATTTCACAATTTTAATAATTTGATTGAATTCTTGCTTAATGTATGAGAATGACTCCTCGAAAGCTTTGTATATAGCATTTCATGGGGCAACACTGATCATTTACTCCTTGATCTAATTAATAGAAATGGAGTCACCCTCAGATGCTTCGGTTTTGGCATGGAAGTTTGATCATCTTGATCGGAACAAAGACATGATTCTGCAACGAAATGAGACAAATATTCTGAAAAACCTTGTGAAGCAACAAATTCAGCCTAGATCATGTGCCAAAAATTTCATTGCCTCATGTTCCAACGGTGATCAACAGATTACAAAGAGCGAGTGGTTAGACTGTCTCCGTGTATCTTCTGATGTGAATCGTGAGTACACTTTTATGGATCCTCCTCACCTAAGCATGTAAACCAGGGTGTATTGGTATATATGTTTGTGTGCTATGCATGTATATGTGATGTCGAAGTGACCTAGTCATTTCGTTGCTTAATTGTAAGTGTTTATTATTACTACTTGCATTTTACATACTACGTAGTTTCACCGTACAATGCTTAAGGTATATTTTATATGTACTTGAAAAGGCCGATTTAAGATCAAGGTGTCCGTCTGTCTGTCCATGTATGTCCTCAAGTGTATATCCCAAGCGTTTTATTAAACCTTTTAATTCTAATGTCGGGGATTGATACTTGTGTGAACTTGAAACTTTGGCTTGCGACCAGTATTTACTATTTAACTGTATTTTTGAATCGGTAAAGTGCAAAAGTCAAAACTGCAAACTTTTAAAATTGAATTTTAATATTTATCGGAAGTATTCATGGTTTTATTCTTAACAATTGCTTGTGCTGAACAGTCAAATTGAATCATATTTCGTGAGCTATTAAACCTTTTCTGTCCGTCTTGTTCAAGTACATCAGCGAATGCAGTTATCCACTTGTTCAATATTTTTACTAATTGCTTAGTAGTTTGCAACACATGAAAGGCAAATGCTGTATGCAGACTTATCTCTAATCTAATATTATTGCATTTTTATTACCTCTTTCCACGGTGGTAATTGGTTTCTATTATTGCACTTTTGCACCATATTATATATATGTATTTCAGTCCCCTATGACACGTTCAACTCACTGGTAGACTCATCCACTTCACGAGGAATGCACCCATCACTACTCCTTAAGCCAGGTAATAATAGTCATGTCTCTGTATACCTTACCTACTTCACTTGACATCCCAGAAATCCCTTTTCCACTAGATTTTAATTATTATCCTATGCTAAGCACATTTTTCACGGTAGCATGCGGTTTATAAATATCTGTAAGGAGCTAGAAACACATTTCATTATGGAAAATGTTTAACTGGAATGTTTCATTATGTTTAATAATGTTTCATTATGGAAAATGGATGGCACATATTTGTGTGATTAACATGTGTGCTTTGAAAAAAAAAGTTTCCATTTAAATCTAACTTTTTACAGTTAGCAGCTCATCTGGATCTGGTTCTGGAAGTTTGGAGATGATACCCCCGTTGTTGTCTTCTGGTTCCATTGGCGAAACTACGGAGCAATCGAATTGTTGGACTGATAGACAGTCCGCATTGGCAAGCCAGAAACAAAATGAATCCATAATTATTCCCGAATGTACGGTTAATGGCAATTACAGAAAAGTACAGTGTGCTCAAGGTAGTTTTATCTTTATTTATGGGTATTCCAATTCCACATTAAAATGCAATTCAAAATTAGCAACAAGATATCAAAGAAATATTTGACAATGCTAGTGCTGATAACAGGAAAGGCGTATTGTTGGTGTGTGGAAGAAGAGTCTGGAGTACAGATTCCGAATACAGTTGTCTTCAACACAACACCCGACTGTAACAACAGATACTCAAAGCCAATGAAAGGTACGGCACACTTTTTTTTGCAGCTACACTTCGATCAATATACCTGTCACCTCATCATCATTACTCACGCCGAAATGAAGTATTAAAATGACTAAAATGTAAAATTCACAGGATGCTCTGGAATAAAAAAGCATAAATTCCTTATGGATTTATTCTCTACACTTAAATCGAGGATGGCAGAGGCAACCATAGATGGCAGTAGAAGGTAATTTTTTAAACATAACACTGTATAGGAAATCTTACCCTGCCTCCCTCGGATTATTGTAAATAACATTTCTGCGAAATCTTAGGACCCAAGGGGACATTTCAAGAAGTATGTCTTTAGAGGAGCAAGCCAGCAGATGGTATTTCGCGGAACTTGACATTAACTCGAATGAAGTATGGCCAATAATCGACTATGACTTTCTGTATATAAATGACTTATATAATCTGGCTTTTTGCGCTAACTTCTGCGTAATTTATTTCCAGGTACTTGATCGTAAGGAATGGAAAACATTTCGGAACGAAACGTCTTTGGACAAGAGGCTGAAGAAATGCGGCAAGAAGCTCCCACGACACTGTGATGTCAATCAAGACAAGAAAATCTCAATGACTGAGTGGTTAGACTGTCTTGGAGTGAAATTTTTGGGCAGAGTCCCTACCCAGACATCAGGAAAGCGTACTGTAAACAGATCCCATGGACCCCGTACTGGGAAAAATCCCTTCACAACAATCCTGAAACAGAGAAGATAGCCTCCAAAGGAAAAATACTTTACAATGTGGCAGCACGTTGCAATTTACTAGATACTATTTTTGTTAGTTTTTAATTGTGAATGCCTTGTCATGTAATTATGGAAAATGCAGCTTTAATTTGTTTTTCTCCATTGTTATTGTCCATTTACGTGTAAGTATACAATTTATGTAATAAGTAGAGATAGTTATGATTACGATGTAGATAGTAATTCGTTATTATTCAGAGTAAAATACTGTAAATGTATGGATATAGACGTTGAAAATGAGTGTATTACAGGGATGCTTTGTATATGCCAATGTAGAAAATAATCAGTTTTTGGGGCTGAAGAGCATAAAGAATGAAGACATTTTTAGAATCTACCGTAATGTGAGTAACCAAATTTTCTAAATGTGCTCCTGGACATGGATGGGCATTTTTCCTGATTTGCCCAGAGAGGAAGACTGACTTTGAAAGATTTACAAATCAAATTGTATTTTGATGAAACGTTAGTACTTGTTGCTGTTCTTATGGAACGCTGGTCCGCTGGTCACATCACAGAAGAGTGAACCAGAAAGGTGGATGGAGCCGAATAGAGGAAGCATAGTATATGAAGCATAGTATATGAAGCATAATATGGCGAGTGAGTATATTTTGAGAAATGAACAATCCGTTGTGTGGAGAGAGCAAGTAGTTTTATATATATTTTATGTCCCACCTTTATGTATTTTGTTAGAAACGCCTACCGAACAGTGTGTTACAGATGGAATTTTTTGTTTGTTGTAAAAATCAACAAATTTTCGGTGACATGATAGCATCAAAGTGCTTACCTATAATATACGATATAGCGGAATTTGTGGAAAAAATTAAATACGACTATTGGCCCACGAAATGAGTGCGCATAAAACATATTATCCCCTCTCTTCTTTTATATGAACTTTTGCGTTTTGATTTGGCAAGTAATAAATTTTCTAACCAATACGCAACAGCCTGGCCTTCTATTTTGCTTGCATCAATCATTGCTTTTTGATGAGAAACTTCTATTATTCCATTTTTTGCTCCGACGTGCCCGGTGAAATTAGCATACAATTTTAATAAAACTTCATAGGTATTCTCAAAATTCAGTGCGTCTATGCGTCTGTCTGTAGTTTCATAGTCCTCAGGTGTGCACCTATTGTTAGTCAATATGCAGGTATATTTGCATATTGGTTCAGCCCTGCTCACAGCTTCCCGGTAGTATCTATTCAGAGCAGAGTGTCATATTCAACCTAAATGGTTCGACAGTGTCAACTCATTGAGTAACGTTAGTACGTACATATTATGGTCAACAAATGTTGATACATCATGGTCGCATGCATAGATTTATGGATCCACATAATTGTACAGCAGCTCAGTTTTATTGCATCATCATGCCAAGTCAAAGTCATCACCAAGTTTTACAAGAAGTGGATAAAATGTGGTTAAAACTATGTAGGTATCCTTTATCTTTTTGTTTTGCCAACAGGATGCATTTTGTTATTCAATTTATGTCGTAGAATCCCAATATTCCCCCTAGCGTAATATGTAACCAAACCAATGTAACTAGTTCATACGTATATTTATCCCATTCCATCTCAATTTTCTCTCTCTCTCCCTGTTCATTCACCCAAATGTCAAATGTTTGCCCACCATGAGAGATATACATGTATAATCGTAGACAATACAAATATCCGCAACAACTTAACAGCCGCCGGTATGAAGTGGTAGTACGAAATGAATGTCACTGACTGACGTTGTGGTTGTGGATCACTTTACTGTTATCCTCCTGCCTCCGTGCCTCCTACCAGTAATGATTTCTTAATAGCATCAATTGACAAACTAACCGTGCTTCTCCGTAATTTAAACTTACGAACATACAGTTTTCTGGTGTTTTATATATACGTATCAAACTATAAAAACTCATCTCCACAGTTAGTCGTTTTGTGATACTGTAATTTTGTCTATTTTGTGGTATTCGTCTATCTCTTAAGTTCGATTGACTTTTGATATTCATATTCATGTGTGGGTATTAATGCGCATCACATCGTCACATCGTCCTTGCAGCTTTAATAGTTTCTTCTGAAAGTTCATCAAGTTTAATAAAAGCTACATCACCTACCACCCCATTGTCTACTATTGATGCCTAAAACCTGAGAAGAGAAGTCATCCTAGAAAAACAAACAACTAACCAGGGTGTAACACAGTATAACTGCGGCTTTGATGATATTGAGTGAGAAAATTAATGAAATCAATATTATGCAGCTCATTCACAGTGAAAAGATTAATACAAATTACAAAGATCTCTGTCTCCCGTCCCGTGCATCCTTCACATTAAAAGTAGATGATCGAGTCTGTAAATGCACAGATTACAAATTACATATTTTCATGCAGCCAAGTGCACAAACAAACCAGACAAGTTTGAATTGAAAGGATTCATTCGTTTTCCTCTGATGTACATGTTTTACATGTATGTGTAAGTATATTTCCATTTCTACATTAGAATTTCGTTCGTTTCTACCGAGCCACGAAGTAAAGGAAAGGAAAAAGTACACACTGAAAATCCAACTGCAAAATAAGTCAGTATAGTTTTTAAAAGTGTATTCACCTACATTAGAGAGAGAGAGAGAGACATAGGGTGAGACGGGATGGGAGATGCAAGCAAGACTATCGGCAGGAATAGGAATACGGTTACGTACGAAGGAAGTTAACTGGCACTGGTAAAATGTTTAGTTGACGAATATTTGAAAACAGTGTGTTTCTCACTCTATTTGTTGGAGGAAGGGCAGAACACGTGATAAGTGAGATATTATGCGTACTGCACCCATATACACAAGATAGCTTCCAATTTTTCTTGAAATGATGATGGCAACACCGAGCTCGGATCGTGTTGGTGGCAGAGGGGAACATGACGATGATCACTGCTCGTCACCATCCCCACATCATACACGTTTACATTATAAGCCGGCTTGAGGATTCATTTTTTACTAACGTCTATTCTTATTCTCTGGCTCCGCCATGTGAAAAAGTGCACTGAGAGTATGTATGTACACTGATGTGTGTTTGTGCATAGATGCGTATTTATATTCTATTAGAGAAGATGGGTTGCTTTGCGGTGCTCTAATTTTATCATCACCGACTCGGCTCTTTACTTCGTTTGCTCATCGCCTGCAAAGTGCACCGTTGTTGTCGTCATAAGCTTTTTTCTTCTCCGATATTCTACTTATCTCGTCGGCCGGTGAGCAAAAATAGCTTCATTATCTTCCAGCCCGTGACATGGCCCGGTGGACTCTGTTCCCATTAGCTTACAACTTGTGTACACACTTATTTACACAACCCGCACACCGTCGTCGTCACCTATGTGAATATTTGTACCGACAATGCTAAAAGCGACATATCCTAGCAATCACTATAGTCCAATACATACCTATCTACCTTAATATATTTTCGATGGGGGAGCGGAGAGCGAAAACTAAAGTTGTAAATGAATTCTCGAAAAAGTGAAGCTTCTGAAAATGAGTTGTATTATTGTCGCTAGTGGTTGGTGGGAATGAGAAGATCATGATCCTACAAGTGTACCCAGTTATGGCGGAGATATATTTGACGGATATTGTACACCGTGTATTTCAGAAGCAGCCATATCATCGCTATTATTATTAAAGTCGACTCTAATTTGCACTGTTCCCCCATTTCTCTGACTTCACTCATCCCAATACCCGACCAAACTGATGCTACTTCACCATAGTTTTGCACCCTTCCTGTGTTTCCCTTTTAGATTGCTAAATATCTATCTAGCTAGATGCTATGCAAGCCACTTCTAGTACACTCGGTGTGTTTTGTGGATCCAAAAACTTTTTTTTTTGAATTGTAAGTTTGGAGTGGAGCTGAATACTAGTTCCGAATACGTTCCTCTCTCTGTACGTTAGGAGCACAATCTACACTATTTTTGCATTTTTTCTGCGGAGACGACGGACGCGGACGACGGCTCGCACTCTCGGCTCTCTGCAATTCATTGTGACTTTTCCCCATTTTCATACCTTTCTCCACAAGTTGCACAACTTCCGGTTGTTGCTAATCCTTCAAGGGGGATTCCACTTTGAACTCCTTGCTTATCGCCCGTATAATGTAATACCTCTAGTTCTCTAGATGAAAATCTGGTTGTGACCACTATAGAACGTTCATGAGTCTCGTACAATACCCCTATCTCCCTTGTGGTCATACATTCTTTCGCATCAACTAGTTGTGTGTCCAAACCCGGCTTCCAGATCCCAATTGTATCAACAAGTGTCGTTTTGGTTTCTTCTGTTTGTAACGAAACCAACTTTGACACAAAGTGGATTGGATTGTGATGGGAAGTGGGTGAAGAACTCCGGAAAATTTTACTTTCTGCCCAGTACCACAATATATATACATATACAGTCCCATTTGCACTTACATCAAAAAGATTAGTGAACTAAGGATTCTCCGGGGAAATCAGTTGAAGTACATGATTTACAATTGAGTCGTCACAAAAATATTATTATCGTGGAAATATCCCGCTCTTACCTGAGCATCATTTCGACTGCCTTTCCGTGTGAATGTGAAATTCCTAGTTGCAAAAATCCTGCCATTCTCTTCAACATTAAGAAAGGGGAAAGCTGGTTTTTAGATACAGGAGGTGTATTTAAAAGTGTTTCCCTTCTTGTGATCTCCAGTTAAACCATAGTGAAATTTCGTGCTATCATTCTGCAAAGGAAGAGCTACAGGATAAAAATTTCAACTGAAAAGTGGAAAGGTATATAGTAGCACATTTTTTATTTGCCTTCTGCTTCCCGCTACTCATAACGCTTCCAGCTTTAGTTACTTTTGTGTTTCAATGGAAAAGCTTTAAAATTGAAATTTTGCAAACAAAATTCCATCCAACTTTGTAAATACTTTGGAAAGTCTTCTTTTTGTAATAAAACGAAATATCATATCCAAACTCAGATGGCATTCGAGTCTCTTTCTGACTACTACACGCGAAACATAGTGCATCGGATTTAGCACACGCAGAAAAACTTTCATCTTATATTTTTGTCGCTTGCTAAAAATGCTGAAAGTACTACTAGCTGTATGTGTAACTTTGTTAGGAAACTCAAAGTAGAAAAATGTCTCGTTACAAAGCTGCGAAGGTGAATGTATTCTTTAAAAAAAGCAGTTTTCTGAAAATGTATTCCATCCTACCACACGGCACATATATTATTTGTACATCTAGAGGAATAAGTACAAAACCGAACGAAACGAAAAACGAAGTAGGAAGTTATACGTTTATAAGCCAGTAAAGGTCTAGCCGAGATAGGGTATAATCTAACGATCTGTTCTATTTGGAAGGGAAGTACATAGACACCAGCTTCGAAAGCCGTCTGTACTTGGACTTGAGCCCAACTTTTGACTTGAATCTTGGAGCAAGTAGAACCATTTTACTTCAGCTTTTATCTCGTGCAGCAAGTATATGTATGCAGTGCAGACCCTCATCGCCATCGCAAGGCACACACACATCTCCAATTCTTCTTGTTGCTGCCATTGCAAATTTTCTTTTTGATATAAAATCCAACTTGCGTTATATGCATATAGTGC
The DNA here is from genome assembly GCA_036850665.1 of Dicranocentrus wangi. Taxonomy (NCBI): domain Eukaryota; kingdom Metazoa; phylum Arthropoda; class Collembola; order Entomobryomorpha; family Entomobryidae; genus Dicranocentrus; species Dicranocentrus wangi. The sequence continues at coordinate 6,812 of JAANSN010001380.1, read as the reverse complement.
GGAGAGCACGGCAAATCACAAACTTAGTAGGTATACCACAAAAAATATAGGTATTCATTCACTTAAATATATGTAGATAGGAGAATATGTCGCCTTTTCATGCAATCCACGTCAGGACAGAAATTGGGACAGACTTAAAAAGTGATTTTGATGATCCTTCGGGATCTCGCTTCTTTTTCATTTAAACTCTACCAAAAACTTCTTTTTATTGTAAGTATTTAACCCAATTACCTTTCGGCGAGATAAATTTTTCGAGTAAAAAATATCTCAGGGGACAATGCAAATGTAGGTTCCTTGTGTTTTCCGGTGGTGAGGTCACCTCTACGGTGAACTGAATCTTTAATCTTTTGACAAAAAAGCTAAACAAGAGATTTTCATTAGACATCTTCAAGAGAATGCGGTAATAATTCTTCGATTTAGAAGCCCATTAAATGGGCTCCTTTTTATTTTGTTGCAAGGTCGTAAAATCCTATAGACACATTGTTCAATAGAAGCTCAGTAGATTATGCCAGCGTGTATTTGCACTGGTTCTTATTACTCTCTGGTTTTACTCCTTGCCTCTATGATATACGATTTTTGAAGTAGTAAAACCTCATCCAATTTTCCAAGTTGGGCACGTATCAGGAAGCTCACGCTCCATTTGGCTGACTTAAATTAGAGCGGAGAAGTCGAGATGGAATTTATGTTGGAAGAAACAAAGTGATGAAATGGGTTGGAGAAAGTCCAGTGTTCCAGGGTCCCGTCACACATTCCCAATCACCTCCATCCATCCCCTTTTACCCTTGGGAACAGTGAAACATCAACATGCGGACATTGCCGTATAGCAACGCACTTTAACTTGAGGAAATGACTGTATGAATAGGATTTGAGTTTTGTTGTGAATGCATTGCTTTTCCAGAGTGGAAGAGGAAATGAGGCAAAAGAGAAAAAAAGTTGCACAAGATCATGACACACACTGTCCTTCGCATACTACTCCACCACCACTGGACAGCTGAGAATTGGCACTTGAGTTAAAGTAACTATAAGTGTAAGTGGGAAACGTGCATGAAATAAGGATTGAATTTACAGGCGTTTCCTCCGAAAAATAGGGCTATCCTAATACATGATAACTTTTACGTGAGCTCTTAAAAGCATGTGTGCTGGCTGTCTTGATCGTACTATAAAGCGTAACTTCCTGGATATGACTCTTCATCTTCTCAATTTCTTCTTTATTTAAAATGAAATGGATAAAATGCCAAGGTGCATGTAGAAGAAAAGTTAACATTAATTTTTGTGTGAAATGAAATTGCTTTTCGTTTGCTTGCTTTCTCGATTATTTACTGTTTTATCAAAACAGTTGAAAGTTGTTGCATTGAATTGTCTCGCTGGCAAACATGGTCCCAATTCAATGCGAAATGGCTGCATTGCCAAATAAATTACCGGGGAAATTATACCAGTCAGCGCTGTGAAAAGCGGAGAATGTAATAATAATGAAAATTCTATCCTTCTTATACCCTCTTTCACTTCTTCCACTCCACCTTTCCCTTACACTTTACATTCTAACTATTCTCTTTTATTCCTTTTCTGAGTTTCCCTATTATTGGCAATATATTCATCTATAGAAGAAATGAGAATCACAGAAAAGTGCAAATCCAAAGAATAAAAGGAAAACAAAGCAAAAAAATGTAGCGTGTAGCATTCCTTTCGTGAGTGATCTGACAGGAATGCTGGCAATAGGATGCTAGAATAGCTAAAACCATCCTAAACCCCGACCGTATTCTCCCTTTAAGTTTTATAATACTAGTAATGTAATATATTTTAGCTTAGAATTCTCAACCCAACTGTTATAGAAGACATTGTCTTATGCAGAGCTGCGAGCTGCTGAATAAAGGTTATCTGAAACTTTACTACAAGATATTGAATACAAATCCTGTAGTCCGCCTGCTCTTGTTTATTGTACTACTCTTCAAATTACGATATAAACGAAAGACACATCACAGCAGCAGCAACTTTGCTGACAAATGAAATCGCTAACACTCCCATTAACCATCATTTGGAATGCTGCAAAAGTTAGCGAAAAAGCGTACTCGAGCACGATGTTCGCTCGCGCTCACTTGGCTTCTCGCTTTTTGATTTTCCAACCAAAAGATGTGTGTTATAGTGTTACATAATATAATATAATATAATATACCTTGTGCCTTTCATTTTTAAACTTCACACTTACGTATTGAATAACCACCGTATTATCCCACCTTCACTTGATTGGTTTTCCCCACCGCACATATGATTTTATGTTGGTCATGTTATATGGACGCTGTTCCCTGATTGTCTCTGCGATAATGATCATCACGGTTATGTTGATGACTATGGAATGATACTAGTCAGTGCTGCTGAGTGTGTAATAATGATCTTCGGTACAACCCTTGGGAGAGTTGAGGCAAAGGACAGGAATGAAATGTACCAGATCGCTTCCCACGCACATTGCTTAAAACATCCATCAAGTGGCAGGATCTCATCTCATCGCATCATCGCTCTTCTTTTTTCTTTCCTCTGTATATATGCCAACCATATAATGCGCATGCATAATCCCTGAAACAACTGATTAAAAATAAAGGAGTGGAATGGGCTGATATACCGCACACTTGCTCGGAAACATCCCCTCATGGTTCCAATAACCATTAATATATGGGTTAGAGGATTACTCTAATGTCGAGATATTTGTGTCTATTAACAATGTAATAATGTGAGCAGTTGAAAGATTAATTGGCGACCTTGTGCACACTTTTTCAGTGTGCTCCCGCACATCATGTGCTCCCTCTCCCTCATACTTTTCCTATTTTAATTACTGATGGTTAATATCCACTTTTTGGTTTTCCTGTGGGTGGCTTTCGTTAGTCTTTGACAAGGATTTTTTTTTCCGAGTGGAGAATGCATGTTATTAAAAGCGACCTACATGGCACGCCGTGTGGTACCTACAGCACACCCGGGGTTCTTATGTATTTCAATTTATTCAATACAAAAAAGACCTGATGGGAAAAACAGTGATTTTTTGTAGTTCCTCTCCTTTCCCATTGCAATTAAGTACTTGACAGGGAAGGTAAATCGGACGAGATGTGAATGGCATCCTAGAGCTTGAAGTGATTTATCGTGTCCTTGTTTATATGTTCAATGGTTCAGAATGAATCTTTTTTTCTTCCTTTGATCTCCTCTCCAATCTCAGAGGGATACAACCTTTTTTGTCTCTAACTAAGCTACACTGTTGTAAGTGTAACTACCTCAAAAGACAGCTTTCAGATGCCGAAAATGGGAGAAAAACGGGGCGAAACGTAGACAACCTTTGTGTCACGGATATCGAGCGAAATGTGCGAAAAGAGCATAAAAAACAAGTGAAAAAGCAGTTCATGATAAAAAAAAATGAAGATGGGTGCTTCCTAAGAAAAGCATCCTTGCTATACGCATACCAATATCTCGTAAGTTAAAATATAGGAATTTTTAAAACGAACTCGTAAATATATTATGCATGCAGCCAGAGAGTTTAAAAATAACTGGAAAAATAAAAAACCGTGTGTGTAAGCGAGCAGGAGAAATCGTAAAAATAGGATATTATTTATTACTACACAAACTAATAGTAAGCGAGTCGAGTGGGAGGAAAACGAGGAAGGGGAGGGAGGCACAGCACATATACAAATAATCTTCTTTGGAAAAGGATCACTTGATGGATTTCATAAAAAAGTTTATCTTGTCTTTTAATGGTTTGAAGAGGAGCGAGGGAAAATTTGCATATGAACAGTAGAATCAAAGCCACAAAAAGGTAACAAGTGCACAGATTTCAAGTGGGCAATTGTGAAAGGGCTCTGATGTCGACCTTTACCATCCTTCCATCCTTGTTCGTTTTTATTGGCTTTTCCACCTGGACCTAAAGTTTTGAAGGATTTAACACTTGACTTAATAAAACCTCTTGTGTGACGGAAGATATGAGTTTCGTACTATGGAAATCCTTCCAGATTCCAGATCCCCCCGCCTGTCCGTATATAAATTTTTGTATCAAAGATCGATCTTTTTGCTCATATCACACCTATTCTCCGTTTTCAGTGAGATGAGGTGAGTGACTCCGCTCCGTTGGCTAAAGTTCATTTCTGGTTCACCATTTGTGGAAACACGCAAAAGGGAATTTAAAGCGGCGCCATAAGTTGCATTAAGCTCCAACAATCCATTTTAATGTATACCTTGTGCTCGTTTCGCTTTCATATCATATGATGATGATATGCATCATGCTTGAAATTCCTAGAGGAAAGATGGAAATGGGACTACCTAATGGGGGTTTTGTATAAAATGAGAATAATAGAAGGAGAAATCAGGAAAGAAGGAAGACGTCATTCAGTCAAGTGGAAGTGGAAAAACTGTCACTTCGTCTACTTTCCCCGTTCGCTCCGTGCACCTAAAAGCGTATGCTTTTTGATGGAAGATATTTTTGGTTGTGGGACAATTACTGTTTCGGAAAGATGCTATTCTTGGTCACGCATGACTGTATGTGAGCTATTCAAGTCTGGGAGAAAAGGATGACTGAATTGGAATTCAGATTCGAATGCATAATTTGGAGTTATTTTATTTCCGAACCGAGCGAGCGTAGAATGTTGTTTTTTAAATTCGCATTAATTAAGTCGTAATTGGATTAACTGTTTTGTATTTTCTTACGTAATTTGTAATTTGAATACGTAAGGTGTATGAGCCCATGAGGTGCTGTAACAGGGTCTCTTACGGAATGTGAGAATATCGCCACACGCGAATATCCTTCCATGTGCCAACTTTCCATACACGCGTGCACTTTACTCACTTCAGTCAGTATCTTCTCATCCGAACATTTATGTATCCCTTGAATAAAATATTATTTCAACTACCCAACAGGCCAGATATTCCCCAGATTTTTTACAATCCAACCTTATATTCCAAGAGACTTGTACTCGAGAGATGTTGACAGATAGGGTCCTTAGTCCTATAATATATTATATGAGATATACATCCGAAATCCAGCATCTTTGTGAAAGCACTTCACCGAGAGAAAATGAAATGGTGGTGGGGCTCGGCTGAAGGGGGAAAGAATCTCTTTTTTTATCCTCGTAGTCTTCACGGAGTGAAGTGGCCTTAATGATGTTTACACAGACGTAGTCGAGAGTAAAGATTTCTTTTTTCTTGCGAAAGGTCTTCAGTATTCGGCACAAAGCTTCTTCTTGCTTCTAAGCAGATCGGGACTTTCCCGGAAATGTTTTCCCCTCTGCAAAAACACTTCAAACAAGTCTTTTTCCGTTTTAACCGGGCCATTTACCTTTTTCCACAGATAAACGAGACTACCTGGCTATATACCTGTATAGTTATAGGTGTATCTATACTTGCTTTATGCTTCAATAATAAATGAGGAAAGTTACTTGTTTAGAAAAATATATCTTTTCGTTGCCCTGTCCCGTTTGATTCTATTTCCCAAATAGTGTTTTGAGTAATGCGAGCAGAAATTAGAAGGGGTAGAACACTGGGTTAAGCATAAATATTGCTGTGGACAAATCCACACCTGCGTTTACAAAGCACTGTTAGTAAAGTATCTTCGCGCTCCTTTCTACGTAAAGAAAAAGTTGAGCAACAACGAGCGAGCGAGCAAAAAAATCCCAATGTACTCTATTTCGTACTCCACGTTCACGTCCATAATAGCACTGACTGCAAGAAATATTTTTTTCCAAATATAAAGTTTCTTGCTCATGATATGAATATTATGTTCGAACGTTGCATCATACTTAACCTTCGTCGCCCCACCGGAATAATGTGCCAATATATATGGATGGATCGACCTCTGTAAATTTAAAAGGACAAGTTGTCATTTTAAATGAGATCCAATTATCCCGTTCAAGTATCCCGTATCATGGAAAGGTTTTCAATAGAAAACAAAGAGAAAACATTGTCAAGTTGATTACGCATTTTTCACGAAAATAGCAAATACATACCAACTTATCTTCCATTTAGCAGCATCCATGTATGTACCTACGAACCTGAATGCGAAGGCTTTGTGTTGAATTGTGCCACTTGTGATTTGCACATCTGCTAAAGCTCACTGTCTACCCTTTTTTTATATTTTCTTTGTAATACCACTCCTCATGGACGAGATTCGTATCACTCCTTTTGTTTTTGTTTCATTGAGCAACAAAAAACGTTGATTTCAGGATGATGCACATTGTGATGTTGATGATGATGATGGGAGCCTTTTATTTTTGCTAGTGTCTCAAAATAGAACATGAGCAACCGTGCAAGTATAGCTACATTAGATTAAAATACACGACATGACATGGATGCATAGCATTCTCTAGTCGCGGTGGAAAATAGCCAGTGTTAGAGGGGAAGTCGACAGAATTACCTACGTAAATATAACCGGTCGGAATACATTGTAAATTTTTTTTAGCTACGTTGTACACCCAGAAGGTTACCTTTTTATTTAGAACTTTCTTGATTAATGCCAGAAATCGAGATGATTCAAGGTTTTTTATACACCTCTCCACTTGATACTCATTTCATATCAGAAACAAAACAATTGCAATGTGATTGCTTCAGAGGGGGCTGACTACTTATGAGAATGCTATTTATTTTTACTTTATGTTGTGGAAGTATATATTTAAATCATTTTTAAGGAGGAACGTAAGCTACTTTTTTGCTAAACCTTATGCATGACGCATGTATACCTACGGAGAATTGTTGTATTGGAGAAACACGCAATTCAACGAATAAACGGTTGACCACACCTACACCACTTCAATTATTGGTTTCATGGGCTATACGCCGACTTGATTATCCCT